>JARYHS010006936.1:0-17572 GCA_031002005.1 Vandiemenella viatica
TTAACAACTATAAGCAAGAGAACTTTTTCACGAATAACAATAATTAACAGCATGATTATTAAAAATAATTGTTAAGTTCTTTAAATCTTACTCCATATCCATATAAGTTCTTAAAAGTGTTGGTAAAACACAATAAATTATTCTTTAAAATATTAAACCCAACCATCTTATTTACATCAGCTGTTTGCAGAGTCAAAGATATTTTTGACCTCCGCCCATGTACATTTCGAAAAATACAGACACTATGTCCCTAATAAATTCTATGGTCGAGTTACGCCAGTTCCAATGAGACTTATATTGTTTCTGAATGCAAAGCTTAGGATTTACATTTTAAAAGTTACCATACAGTTTTACGTATTTCTGAAACATTTAATATATGTACTGAATCTGCGTTTGACACGAAAATCCATTTACATTTTCAGGAAGTCAACCGATCACCAATGCAACGGGAATAGAAAATAGCTGGAGTATTTTTAGCACAAAAATGAAAACTATGAAAGCTAAGGAATTTAATTTAAATTGATAACTTCTTCAAGATGTTCTCTTTGGAAATGCTTGATTACTGGTTGCGTACACTAAACTGCGATTATCTCATCGCTACCTATATTATGTGTACCAAATTAATCTAAAATTTTAAATTATCAACTAAATCGTTAGGATTATTGTTAGCAAGAAGATTAATTTATATTTGCGTTTAAAAATAGTACTCGTAGTTCACTTATTGTCGTTAATTAGTCCTCATTACACTATCGCAATCTTTATTAAATTAGAAATAGCAGAAAACTTTGTAGTTATTTTGAAGACAGTATATTATAGTTAAACTTTGTGGTATGAATTATTTAACAATATGAAATTGTTATATTACTAAATGAATTAAGTAATTTGGTTTCATATTGTAATGGGTAGTATTAATATCACATACTGTCGATTCTGAAATGTCCGAAATATAATAGTTTGTTATTTAACTAGTTGAAATAAGAATCTGCCAGTTATACAAAATATTTTAAATAACTGGTTACTGTTATTCAAATTAGGGCTACATTAGTATCGATCCTTAAAATTCGAGTTTAAATTTAATTTTCAAATTTTACAGCGTAAGTTATATTTATTGCCGACTCCGGCAGCGTAGGGGTAGCATGCTTGCTTCACGCTGCAGGGTTCGCCCTTCAATTCCAGCCTAGGGCATGGGTGGTTTTAATTAAATGTTGGTGTTCGTCTCGTGTCATCCTCACAATATACAATACAATACATTCATTTTCCATTGATTCCAATATAAGAGACTGGCTCTGTGGGATGTGGAAAGTTGACAATTTACAGATAAACAGTTGCATAACAAAATAATAAGTACACCACTAGATGTACAGTCATAATATACATGGTACATTAAAAACTTCCATTACAAAATAATACATACACCGGAAGATATACAGTCATAGCATATATGGTACATTAAAAAAAAATCCGTAACAAAATAATACATACACCACAAGATGTACGGTCTTAACATATATGGTACCGTAAACAATTACGTAACAAACTAAATACATACACCAGGAGATGTACAGTCATAGCATACATGGTAAATTAATTATGTGAACTATATTTACACAAGATACTGGCAGTTATTTTTTAGATACCTTAGAAATAAATTCTTCGACAGAGTAGAAGGAGTTGTCAATTAAATATTCTTTCAATTTTTTCCTGAATTTATTCTTATCATCTACTAGCTGACCCGGCAATGCTTCGCTATTGCTAGACTTTAGGTAGATTATATGAATACATATGATCGTTTGTATTTAGTAAAGATTAGATATTTATGTATAAATTGTAATTACTGTTTCACTCAATTTCTAGTTTATTGCAATAGTGTTGGATATGCAATGTTTTGGGTAATTCCAGTTACACTGGCAAAAATTAAGGGGATTTGTATTTCTGGAAACCATATTTAGACAGTATGTTTCTGTATATTTTATAGTATACCTGTGCAAATTCCATCAAAATTGGATAAAAGATGTGGGTTTGTCTAAATTAGGGAGACGCGAAGGGGATGAGGGGGTGAAACTATATGTAGGCAGTACTTTTCTATTCGTTTTAAAGTATACGTGTGCAAATTTTGGCCTAAATATGATTAAATCTGGGTACGTTTAAATTAAGGGTTATAAAGTGCTGGAGGAGGTGGTTTTTCTGAATTTTTATTTCTTAGGAACCTTCTCCGACGCGCACTCGACAACTCACAAAGGTTTCACAGTAATCGGATAAAACTTGTGGGTTTCAATAAAAATCTTTGGAAATTCAGAAGGGAGGTGGTAAAAGGGGAGTGGGATTGACTTTGGCAAAGACATTATTTTTCTGTTTGTTTAAAGTACATGTAAGCAAAGTTCCTTAAAAAAAAATCGGGTTACAAATTTAGCTTTGTATAAGATACAGTCGCAAAAATTTAAGTGATGTAAGAGGGAAGAGGGGTTTGATTTTTGAAACCATATGTATACAGTATTTTTCTGTTTGTTTTAAAGTATATCTGTACCAATTTCTATCAAAATCGGATAAAATCTGTGTATTTCTTAAATTATGGGGTGCTAGGGGGAAGAGGGGGTGGTTTTGGGGTAGAACGGGTAAGAGGGGTTGGGTTTTTGTAAATCTAATGTCTACAGTATTTTTCTATTTTTTTAATGGTATATGCGTGCAAAGTTCCTTCGAAATCTGATAAAAAGTGTGGGTTTGTGTAAAAGTTAAGGGGTGGGAAGAGGGAAAGAGGATGCGTTTTTGGAAACCAAATGTAGGCAGTGTTTTTCTGTTTGTTTTAAAGTATATGTGTTCAAATTTCCATCAAAATCGGATAAAATCTGTAGGTGTTATTTAATTATGGGGTGTTATGGGGAAGAGGGGGTGGTTTTTTGGAAATTTTATTTCTTAGGAACCATCCCGGACGCGCACTCGACAACTCACCAAAGTTACACCGTATTCGGACGAACGGTTTAGGAGTGCATAGAGGACAAACAGACAGACGGACAGACATTGATTTTTATATAATAGAATAGCTGACCTGGCAATGCTTAGCTATTGCTAGACTTAGTTTAGGCAAACCAAATTTAGACAGTATTTTTCAGTTAATTTTAAAGTAAATGTGTGCAAAGTTCCTTAAAAAAATGGCTTTTTATAAGGTATATTCGCAAAAATTAAGGAGTTTTAAAGGGGAAAAGGGGTTGAATTTTCGGATACCATATGTTGCAAATTTTGGTGGAAATCTGATTAACTCTATGGGTTTGTTTAAATTAAGGGGTGGAGGGTTTTTTTGTTTATTTTTTTTCAGGAACCATCCCAAAAGTGCTCTTTACAACTCAACAGAGTTTCATCATAATCCGATAAAAATTTGAGGTTTTGATAAATATTGTTGGAAATTAAGAGGGAAGGGGGTAAAAGGGAAGAGGATTGGGATTAGGCTAACCAGATTTACATAGTATTTTTCTGCTTGTTTTAAAGTATATGTGTGTTAAAGTTCCTTCAAAATCTGGTAAAAACTGTACCTTTATATATGACACAGTGGCAAAAAATTAAGGGGGTGTAATGGGGGCGAAGGGGTTGCCTTTTTGGAATCCATATTTAGACAGTATTTTTCTGTTAGTTGTAATGTATACGTGTTCAAATTTCCATAGAAATTGGATAAAATCTGTGTATTTGCTTAAATTAGGGGTATGTGAAGGGGTATGAGGGATGGTGTTTTTGGAAACCATACTTAGGCAATATTTTTCAATTTGTTTTAAAGTATATTTGTGGAAATTTCCATAAAAAAATTGGATAAAATCTGTAGGTTTTTTTAATTTATGGGGAGTAGTAGGGAAGAGGAGGTGGTTTTGGGGTGGAAAAGGGGAGAGGGATTGTGTTTTGAAAAAACTAATGTCTATAGTATTTTTCTATTTTTTTAAAAGTATATGTGTACAAAGTTCTATCCAAATCAGATAAAAAGTGATGGTTTATGTAGAAATTATGGGATGGGAAGGTGGAGATTGGATGCATTTTTAGAAACCAAATGTAGACTGTATTTTTCTGTTTGTTTTACAGTACACATGTGCAAATTTCCGTAAAGATCGGATAAAATGTGTTGGGTTGTTTAAATTATGGGGTGTTATGGGGAGGAGGGGTTGTGTTTTTTGAAACCATATGTAGGCAGTATTTTTCTGTTTGGCTGAAAGTATATGTGTTCCAATTTCCATCAAAATCAGATAAAATCTGTGGGTTTTTTAAATTATGGGGTGCAAGGGGGAAGAGATGGTGGTTTTGGGGTAGAAAGGGTGAGAGCGATTGGGTTTTTGTAACATTAATGTCTATAATATTTTTCTATTTTATTAATACTATATACATGTAAACTTCCATCGAAATCTGATAAAAAGTGTGGGTTTGTGTAAAAATTAAGGGGATGGAACGGGGAAAGGGGGTGCATTTTTGGAATCCAAATGTAGACAGTGGTTTTCTGTTTATTTTAAAGTATATGTGTGCAACTTTCCATACAAATCAAATAAAATCTGTAGGTTTTTTTCAATTATGGGGTGTTATGGGGAAGAGGGGGTGGTTTTTTGTAAATTTTATTTCTTAGGAACCATCCCGGACGCGCACTCGACAACTCACCAAAGTTTCACCGTAATCGGACGAACGGTTTAGGAGCGCATAGAGGACAAACAGACAGACAGACATTGATTTTTATATAATAGACTAGCTGACCCGGCAATGCTTCGCTATTGCTAGACTTGAGGTAGATTAAATGAATACATTTGAACGTTGGTATTTAGTATAGATTAGATATTTACATACAGTGTCTTGAAAAGGAATCAATTGTTTGGTTTCATAACATGTTTACCCAAGTGCATTAGGATTTTTTGTTTTTCCGTCAGGAGGGTACACGAATAATTCAGATGGTATCCCAACGCGTGAGCAAGCCACATACAGTTGTCCATGAGAGAAGCATGGATTTTCCGAATTTAGACCACACACTTGTAATAATTGTCCCTGTGCCTTGTTTATGTTCATTGCAAATGCGTGTCACACTGGAAATACCAAACGTTTTTAACTCGAACGGCATTTCTGTTGTAATCATTGGGATGCGTGGCAACTAATGTCAACAGTATTTTTCTATATTTTTAATACTTTGTGTGTGAAAAATTTCTTCGAAATCTGATAAAAGTTTGGGTTTGTGTAAAAATTAAAAGGTGGGAAGGGGGAAAGGAGATGCGTTTTGGAAACCAAATGTAGGCTGTATTTTTCTGTTTGTTTTACAGTATACATGTGCAAATTCCATAGAAATCGGATAAAATCTGTAGGTTTATAAAAGTATGGGGTGTTATTGGGAGGAGAGGGTAGTGTTTTGGAAATTTTATTTCTTAGGAACCATCCCGGACAACTCGCTAAAGTTTTACCATAATCGGTCCCCGGAAATGCTTTGCTATTTCTAGACTTGAGTTCACATATAGATTAAATGAGTACATTTGAAAGTTTGTATCTAGTAAAATTAGATATTTATGTATAAATTATAATTACTGTTTCATTCAATTTCTAGTTTATTGCAATGGTCTTGGATATGTAATGTTTTTGGTGATTCCAGTTACACTGGCAAAGATTAAGGGGATGTAAAGGAAAGGATGGGTTGTATTTTTGGAAACCATATTTAGGCATTATTTTTCTGTATATTTTATAGTATACATGTGCAAATTTCCATCAAAATCGAATAAAAGATATGGGTTTGTCTAAATTAGGGATTATCAAAATCGCTGATTATCCGAATCGCTTTTTTAATTAAAACGGAAACGTACTGCGATTCAAAAAAATAATGATTCTTCCTACATACCACATGAAACTACTCACTGTCAAGCGGATGAGCGACTTTGCTGCTATAAAACAGATTACTACAGTCAAACAGCTTACTTTGACAGAGATGTTCAGCAAGCAATTACTTTTATTTATAGTATGGTATGTACTGTACTAACATACAACACTTGTAACTACACTTAACATGTAAAAGTGTTGCCGTTTAATAAATTAAAAGCTCTTTTCCTTTAAATATAGTTTTTTTCTCCCATTTTCAACATACATACAGTAATTAATTAAAATCGACTCTTTTTCGGAAAAAAATATAATTATCCGAATTTTCGATTATCCGAATGGGGTGCGGTCCCAATTGATTCGTATAATTTGGGTTCTACTGTACACATGTGCAAATTTTGGTCTAAATATGATTAAATCTGGGTATGTTTAAATTAAGGGTTGTAAAGTGATTTTTGTTTGTTAGGAACCTTCTCCGAGGCGCACTCGACAACTCACAAAGGTTTTATAGTAATCGGATAAAAATTGTGAGTTTCAATAAAAATCATTGGAAATTCTGAAGGGAGGTGGTAAAAGGGGAGAGGGATGGACTTTGGCAAAGTCATTATTTTTCTGTTTGTCTTACAGTATATGTAAGCAAAGTTCCTTCAAAATCGGGTTACATTTCTAGCTTTATATAAGAGACATTCGCAAAAATTTAAAGGATGTAAAAGAGAAGAGGGGTTGAATTCTTGAAACCATATGTAGACAGCATTTTTCTGTTTGTATTAAAATATATCTGTGCCAATTTCCATCAAAATTGGATAAAATCTGTGTGTTTTTTAAATTATGGGGTGATAGGGAGAAGAGGGGGGGGGTTGTTTTGGGGTAGAATGGGTGAGAGGGGTTGGGTTTTTGTAAAACTAATGTCTACTGTATTTGTCTAATTTTTTATATAGTATATGCGTGCAAAGTTCCTTCCAAATCTGATAAAAAGTGTGGGTTTGTGTAAAATTTAAGGGGTGGGAAGGGGGAAAGGGGATGCATTTTTGGAAACCAAATGTAGGCAGTATTTTTCCGTTTGTTTTAAAATACAAGTGTTAAAATTTCCATCAAAATCGGATAAAATATGTAGGTTTTTAAATTATGGGTGTTATGGGGAAGAGGAGGTTGTTTTATGAAAATTTTATTTCTTAGGAACCATCCCGGGTGCACACTTTACAACTCACCAAAGTTTTACAGTAATAGGATGAACGGTTTAGTAGCGCATAGAGGAGATAAAAAGAAAAGTACATTCATTAAGGGGGTGGGAAGGGGGAGAGGGGTTGTATTTTGGGAAACCATGGATATGCAGTATTTTTCCGTTTGTTTTAAAGTAAATGTGTGCCAATTTCCATCAAGTCGGATAAAATCTGTTGGTTTTTATAAATTATGGGGTGCAAGGGGGAAGAGGGGATGGTTTTGGCGTAGAAATGGTGAGAGGTAAAACTAATGTCTACAGTATTTTTCTATTTTTTTTAATAGTATATGCATGCAAAGCTCCTTCGAAATCTGATAAAAAGTGTGGGTAGGTGTAAAAATTAAGGGTGGGAAGGGGGAAAGGGGATGCGTTTTTGGAAACCAAACATAGGCAGAATTTTTCTGTTTGTTTTAAAGTATATGTGTTCAAATTTCCATCAAAATCGAATAAAATCTGTAGGTTTTTTAAAATTATGGGGTTTTAGGGGGAAGAGGGGGTGGTTTTGGGGTAGAACGGGTGAGAGGGGTTGGGTTTATGTAAAACTAATGTCTGCAGTATTTTTCGATTTTTTTAAATGGTATATGCGTGCAAAGTTCCTTAGAAATCTGATAAAAAGTGTAGATTTGTGTAAAAATTAAGGGGTGGGAAGGGGGAAAGGGGGTGCGTTTTTGGAAACCAAATGTAGGCAGTGTTTTTCTGTTTATTTTAAAGTATATGTGTGCAAATTTCCGTACAAATCGGATAAAATCTGTAGGTTTTTTAAATTATGGGGTGTTAGGGGGGAAGAGGGGGTGGTTTTGGGGTAGAACGGGTGAGAGGGGTTGCGTTTATGTAAAACTAATGTCTGCAGTATTTTTCTATTTTTTTTTAAATGGTATATGCGTGCAAAGTTCCTTCGAAATATGATAAAAAGTGTAGATTTGTGTAAAAATTAAGGGGTGGGAAGGGGGAAAGGGGGTGCGTTTTGGAAACCAAATGTAGGCAGTGTTTTTCTGTTTATTTTAAAGTATATGTGTGCAAATTTCCGTAAAAATCGGATAAAATCTGTAGGTGTTATTTAATTATGGGGTGTTATGGGGAAGAGGGGGTATTTTTTTGGAAATTTTATTTCATAGGTACCACCCCAGACGCGCACTCGACAACCCACCAAAGTTTCACCGTAATCGGACTAACGGTTTAGGAGCGCATAGAGGACAAACAGACAGACAGACAGACAGACAGACAGACATTGATTTTTATATAATAGACTAGCTGACCCGGCAATGCTTCGCTATTGCTAGACTCGAGGTAGACTAAATGAATACATTGATCGTTTGTATTTAGTAAAGATTAGATATTTATGTATAAATTGTAATTATGGTTTCATTCAATTTCTAGTTTATTGCAATGTTTTTGGTAATTCCAGTTACAGGGGCAAAAATTAAGGGGTTTGTAATTTTTTGAAACCATATTTAGGCAGTATGTGTCTGTGTATTTTAAGTATACCTGTGCAAATTCCTTCAAAATTGGATAAAAGATGTGGGTTTGTCTAAATTAGGGAGACGCGTAGGGGATGAGGGGGTGAAACTATATGTAGGCAGTACTTTTCAATTCGTTTTAAAAGTATACGTGTGCAAATTTTGGCCTAAATATGATTAAATTTGGGTATGTTTATATTAAGGGTTATAAAGTGCTGGAGGGGGTGGTTTTTCTGAATTTTTATTTCTTAGGAACCTTCTCCTACGCGCACTCGACACTCACAAAGGTTTCACAGTAATCGGATAAAACTCGTGGGTTTCAATAAAAATCTTTGGAAATTCAGAGGGAGGTGGTAAAAGGGGAGACGGATGGCCTTTGACAAAGACATTATTTTTCTGTTTGTTTTAAAGTAAACGTAAGCAAAGTTCCTTCAAAATCAGGTTACAAATCTAGCTTTATATACGAGACATTCGCAAAAATTTAAGGGATGTAAGAGGGAAGAGGGGTTTGATTTTTGAAACCATATGTATACAGTATTTTTCTGTTTGTTTTAAAGTATATCTGTGCCAATTTCCATCAAAATCGAATAAAATCTGTGTATTTCTTAAATTATGGGGTACTAGGGGGAAGAGGTGGTGGTTTTGGGGTAGAACGGGTGAGGGGGGTTGGGTTTTTTGCAAATCTAATGTCTACAGTATTTTTCTATTTTTTTAATGGTTTTAATGAGTGCAAAGTTCCTTCGAAATCTGTTAAAAAGTGTGGGTTTGTGTAAAAGTTAAGGGGTGGGAAGAGGGAAAGGGGATGCGTTTTTGGAAACCAAATCTAGGCAGTATTTTTCTGTTTGTTTTAAAGTATATGTGTTCAAATTTCCATCAAAATCGGATAAAATCTGTAGGTTTTTAAATTATGGGGTGTTATGGGGCAGAGGGGGTTGTTTTTTGGAAATTTTATTTCCTAGAAACTATCCCAGCGGCACACTTGAAAAATCACCAAAGTTTTACCGTAATCGGATGAACGGTTTAGTAGCGCATAGAGAAGAGACAAAGAAACGCACATTCATTTAGGGGGGTGGGAAGGGGGAGAGGGGTTGTATTTTTTGAAACCATAGGTAAACAGTTTTTTTCTGTTTGTTTTAAAGTATATCTGTGCCAATTTCCATCAAAATCTGATAAAATCTGTGTGTTTTTTAAATTATGGGGTGGTAGGGGGAAGAGGGGTTGGTTTTGGGGCAGAACGGGTGAGAGGGTTAGGTTTATGTAAAAGTAAAGTTTGCAGTATTTTTCTATTTTTTTAAATGGTATATGCGTGCAAAGTTCCTGTCAAAATATGATAAAAAGTGTAGATTTGTGTAAAAATTAAGGGGTGGGAAGGGGGAAAGGGGGTGCGTTTTTGGAAACCAAATGTAGGCAGTGTTTTTCTGTTTATTTTAAAGTATATGTGTGCAAATTTCCTTACAAATCGGATAAAAATCTGTAGGTTTTATTTAATTATGGGGTGTTATGGGGAAGAGGGGGTAGTTTTTTGAAATTTTATTTCTTAGGAACCACCCCGGACGCTCACTTCGGACAACTCACCAAAGTTTCACCGTAATCGGACGAACGGTTTTTGGAGCGCATAGAGGACAAACAGACTAGACATTGATTTTTATATAATAGACTAGCTGACACCGGCAATGCTTCGCTATTGCTAGACTTGAAGTAGATTAAATGAATACATATGAAACGTTTGTATTTAGTAAAGATTAGATATTTATGTATAAATTGTAATTACTGTTTTCATTCAATTTCTAGTTTAATGCAATGTTTTTGGTAATTCCAGTTACACTGGCAAAAATTAAGGGGATTTGTATTTTTGGAAAACCATATTTAGGAAGTATGTTTCTGTATATTTTATAATATACCTGTGCAAATTCCATCAAAATTGGATAAAAAAATGTGGGTTTGTCTAAATTAGGGAGACGCGAAGGAGATGAGGGGGTGTGAAACTATATGTAGCCAGTACTTTTCAATTCGTTTTAAAGTATACGTGTGCAAATTTTGGTCTAAATATGATTAAATCTGGGTATGTTTAAATTAAGGATTATAAAGTGCTGGAGGGGGGTGGTTTGTTTCTGAATTTTTATTTCTTAGGAACCTTTCTGACGCGCACATCGATAACTCACAAAGGTTTCACAGTAATCAGATGAAACATGTGGGTTTCAATAAAAATCGTTGGAAATTCAGAGGGGAGGTGGTAAAAGGGGAGAGGGATGTACTTTGGCAAAGACATTATTTATCTGTTTGTTTTAAAGTACACGTAAGCAAAGTTCCTTCAAAATCGGGTTTCAAATTCTAGCTTTATATAAGAGACATTCGCAAAAATTTAAGTGATTGTAAAAGGGAAAGAGGGGTTTGAATTTTGAAACCATAGGTATACAGTATTTTTCTGTTTGTTTTAAAGTATATCTGTGCCAATTTCCATCAAAATCGGATAAAATCAATGTATTTCTTAAATTATGGGTTGGTAGGGGGAAGAGGGGGTGGTTTTGGGGTAGAACGGGTGAGAGGGGTTGGTTTTTGTAAATCTAATGTCTACAGTATTTTTCTATTTTTTTAATGGTATATGCGTTCAAATTTCCTTCGAAATCTGCTAAAAAGTGTGGGTTTGTTGTAAAAGTTAAGGGGTGGGGAAGAGGGAAAGGGGGTGCGTTTTGGAAACAAATGTAGGCAGTGTTTTTCTGTTTATTTTAAAGTATATGTGTGTAAATTTCAGTACAAATCGGATAAAATCTGTAGGTTTTTAGATTATGGGGTGCTATGGGGAAGAGGGGGTTGGTTTTCTGAAATTTTATTTCTCAGGAACCACCCCGATGCGTACTCGACAACTCACCAAAGTTTCACCATAATCGGATGAACGGTTTAGGAGCGCCATAGAGGACAAACAGACAGACAGACAGACAGATATTGATTTTTATATAATAAGACTAGCTGACCCGGCAATGCTTCGCTATTGCTAGACTTGAGGTAGATTAAATGAATACATTTGAACGTTTGGTATTTAGTATAGATTATATTTACATACAGTGTCTTGAAAAGGAATCAATTGTTTGGTTTCATAACATGTTTACCCAAGTGCATTAGGATTTTTTGTTTTTCCGTCAGGAGGGTACACGAATAATTCAGATGGTATCCCAACGCGTGAGCAAGCCACATACAGTTGTCCATGAGAGAAGCATGGATTTTCCGAATTTAGACCACACACTTGTAATAATTGTCCCTGTGCCTTGTTTATGTTCATTGCAAATGCGTGTCACACTGGAAATACCAAACGTTTTTAACTCGAACGGCATTTCTGTTGTAATCATTGGGATGCGTGGCAACTAATGTCAACAGTATTTTTCTATATTTTTAATACTTTGTGTGTGCAAAATTTCTTCGAAATCTGATAAAAGTTTGGGTTTGTGTAAAAATTAAGGTGGGAAGGGGGAAAGGAGATGCGTTTTTGGAAACCAAATGTAGGCTGTATTTTTCTGTTTGTTTTACAGTATACATGTGCAAATTCCGTAGAAATCGGATAAAATCTGTAGGTTTTTTTATGGGGTGTTATTGGGAGGAGAGGGTAGTGTTTTGGAAATTTTATTTCTTAGGAACCATCCCGGACAACTCGCTAAAGTTTTACCATAATCGGTCCCCGGAAATGCTTTGCTATTTCTAGACTTGAGTTCACATATAGATTAAATGAGTACATTTGAAAGTTTGTATCTAGTAAAAATTAGATATTTATGTATAAATTATAATTACTGTTTCATTCAATTTCTAGTTTATTGCAATGGTCTTGGATATGTAATGTTTTTGGTGATTCCAGTTACACTGGCAAAGATTAAGGGGATGTAAAGGAAAGGATGGGTTGTATTTTTGGAAACCATATTTAGGCAGTATTTTTCTGTATATTTTATAGTATACATGTGCAAATTTCCATCAAAATCGGATAAAAGATGTGGGTTTGTCTAAATTAGGGAGACGTGAAGGGGATGAGGGGGTGAAACTATATAGGTAGTACTTTTCAATTCGTTTTAAAGTACAGTAGACTCCAATTATCCGAACTCCGATTATCAAAATCGCTGATTATCCGAATCGCTTTTTTAATTAAAACGGAAACGTACTGCGATTCAAAAAAAAATGATTCTTCCTACATACCACATGAAACTACTCACTGTCAAGCGGATGAGCGACTTTGCTGCTATAAAACAGATGACTACAGTCAAACAGCTTACTTTGACAGAGATGTTCAGCAAGCAATTACTTTTATTTACAGTATGGTATGTACTGTACTAACATACAACACTTGTAACTACGCTTAACATGTAAAAGTGTTGCCGTTTAATAAATTAAAAGCTCTTTTCCTTTAAATATAGTTTTTTTCTCCCATTTTCAACATACATACAGTAATTAATTAAAATCGACTCTTTTTCGGAAAAATATAATTATCCGAATTTTCGATTATCCGAATGGGGTGCGGTCCCAATTGATTCGGATAATTGGGGTTCTACTGTACACATGTGCAAATTTTGGTCTAAATATGATTAAATCTGGGTATGTTTAAATTAAGGGTTGTAAAGTGATTTTTGTTTGTTAGGAACCTTCTCCGAGGCGCACTCGACAACTCACAAAGGTTTTACAGTAATCGGATAAAAATTGTGAGTTTCAATAAAAATCATTGGAAATTCAGAGGGAGGTGGTAAAAGGGGAGAGGGATGGACTTTGGCAAAGTCATTATTTTTCTGTTTGTCTTACAGTATATGTAAGCAAAGTTCCTTCAAAATCGGGTTACATTTCTAGCTTTATATAAGAG
Organism: Vandiemenella viatica; assembly: GCA_031002005.1. Classification (NCBI taxonomy): domain Eukaryota; kingdom Metazoa; phylum Arthropoda; class Insecta; order Orthoptera; family Morabidae; genus Vandiemenella; species Vandiemenella viatica. Next base: position 13,319 of record JARYHS010006936.1, read on the forward strand.
ACATTCGCAAAAATTTAAAGGATGTAAAAGAGAAGAGGGGTTGATTCTTGAAACCATATGTAGACAGTATTTTTCTGTTTGTATTAAAATATATCTGTGCCAATTTCCATCAAAATTGGATAAAATCTGTGTGTTTTTTAAATTATGGGGTGATAGGGAGAAGAGGGGGGGTTGTTTTGGGGTAGAACGGGTGAGAGGGGTTGGGTTTTTGTAAAACTAATGTCTACTGTATTTGTCTAATTTTTTATAGTATATGCGTGCAAAGTTCCTTCCAAATCTGATAAAAAGTGTGGGTTTGTGTAAAATTTAAGGGGTGGGAAGGGGGAAAGGGGATGCGTTTTTGGAAACCAAATGTAGGCAGTATTTTTCGTTTGTTTTAAAATACATGTGTTCAAATTTCCATCAAAATCGGATAAAATATGTAGGTTTTTAAATTATGGGGTGTTATGGGGAAGAGGAGGTGTTTTTGAAATTTTATTTCTTAGGAACCATCCCGGGCGCACACTTTACAACTCACCAAAGTTTTACAGTAATCGGATGAACGGTTTAGTAGCGCATAGAGGAGATAAAAAAAAGTACATTCATTAAGGGGGTGGGAAGGGGGAGAGGGGTTGTATTTTGGGAAACCATGGATATGCAGTATTTTTCCGTTTGTTTTAAAGTAAATGTGTGCCAATTTCCATCAAAGTCGGATAAAATCTGTTGGTTTTTATAAATTATGGGGTGCAAGGGGGAAGAGGGGATGGTTTTGGGTAGAAATGGTGAGAGGTAAAACTAATGTCTACAGTATTTTTCTATTTTTTTAATAGTATATGCATGCAAAGCTCCTTCGAAATCTGATAAAAAGTGTGGGTTTGTGTAAAAATTAAGGGGTGGGAAGGGGGAAAGGGGATGCGTTTTTGGAAACCAAACATAGGCAGAATTTTTCTGTTTGTTTTAAAGTATATGTGTTCAAATTTCCATCAAAATCGATAAAATCTGTAGGTTTTTTAAATTATGGGGTGTTAGGGGGAAGAGGGGGTGGTTTTGGGGTAGAACGGGTGAGAGGGGTTGGGTTTATGTAAAACTAATGTCTGCAGTATTTTTCGATTTTTTTAAATGGTATATGCGTGCAAAGTTCCTTAGAAATCTGATAAAAAGTGTAGATTTGTGTAAAAATTAAGGGGTGGGAAGGGGGAAAGGGGGTGCGTTTTTGGAAACCAAATGTAGGCAGTGTTTTTCTGTTTATTTTAAAGTATATGTGTGCAAATTTCCGTACAAATCGGATAAAATCTGTAGGTTTTTTAAATTATGGGGTGTTAGGGGGAAGAGGGGGTGGTTTTGGGGTAGAACGGGTGAGAGGGGTTGCGTTTATGTAAAACTAATGTCTGCAGTATTTTTCTATTTTTTTTTAAATGGTATATGCGTGCAAAGTTCCTTCGAAATATGATAAAAAGTGTAGATTTGTGTAAAAATTAAGGGGTGGGAAGGGGGAAAGGGGGTGCGTTTTTGGAAACCAAATGTAGGCAGTGTTTTTCTGTTTATTTTAAAGTATATGTGTGCAAATTTCCGTAAAAATCGGATAAAATCTGTAGGTGTTATTTAATTATGGGGTGTTATGGGGAAGAGGGGGTATTTTTTTGGAAATTTTATTTCATAGGAACCACCCCAGACGCGCACTCGACAACCCACCAAAGTTTCACCGTAATCGGACTAACGGTTTAGGAGCGCATAGAGGACAAACAGACAGACAGACAGACAGACAGACAGACAGACAGACATTGATTTTTATATAATAGACTAGATGACCCGGCAATGCTTCGCTATTGCTAGACTCGAGGTAGACTAAATGAATAAATCGTTTGTATTTAGTAAAGATTAGATATTTATGTATAAATTGTAATTACTGTTTCTTTCAATTTCTAGTTTATTGCAATGGTCTTGGATATGTAATGTTTTTGGTGATTCCAGTTACACCGGCAAAATATAAGAGGGTGTAAAGGGAAAGAGGGGTTGTATTTTTGGAAACCATCTTTAGGCAGTATTTTTCTGTATATTTTATAATATACATGTGCAACTTTCCATCAAAATCAGATAAGAGATGTGGGTTTGTCTAAATTAGGGAGACGTGAAAGGGATGAGGGTGTGAAACTATATGTAGGCAATACTTTTCAATTCGTTTTAAACTATAAGTGTGCAAATTTTGGTCTAAATATGATTAAATCTTGGTTTGTTTAAATTATGGGTTGTAAAATGCCGGAGGGGGTGGTTTTTCTGAATTTTTATTTCTTAGGAAGTTTCTCCGACGCGCACTCGACTACTCACAAAGGTTTCACAGTAATCGGATAAAACTTGAGGGTTTCAATAAAAATCATTGGAAATTCAGAAGGGAGGGGGTAATAGAGGAGAGGGATTGACATTGGCAAAGACATTTTTATTCTGTTTGTTTTAAAGTACACGTAAGCAAAGTTCCTTCAAAATCGGGTTACAATTCTAGCTTTATATAAGAGACATTCGAAAAAATCTAAGGGATGTAAAAGGGAAGAGCGGTTGGATTTTTGAAACCATATGTATAGAGTATTTTTTCTGTTTGTTTTAAAGTATATCTGTGCCAATTTCCATCAAAATCGGATAAAATCCGCGTATTTTTTAAATTATAGGGTGCTAGGTGGAAGAGGGGGTGGTTTTGGGGTAGAATGGGTGAGTGGTTTGGGTTTTTGTAAAACTAATGTGTACAGTATTTTTCTGTTTTTTAATGGTATATGCGTGCAAAGTTCCTTCGAAATCTGATAAAAGTATGGGTTTGTGTAAAAGTTAATGGTTGGGAAGGTGGAAAGGGGATGCGTTTTTGGAAACCAAATGTAGGCAGTATTTTTGTCTTAGTTTTAAAGTATATGTGTTCAAATTTTCATCAATATCGGGTAAAATCTGTAGGTTTTTAAATTATGGGGAAGAGGGGGTGGTTTTTTGGAAAATTTGTTTCTTAGAACCATTCCGGACGCACACTTGACAAATCACAAAAGTTTTACCGTAATCGGATGAACGCTTTAGTAGCGCATAGAGAAGATACAATGAAAAGTACATTCATTAAGGGGGTGGGAAGGGGGAGAGGGGTTGTGATTTTTTAAACCATATGTAGACAGGATTTTTCTGTTTGTTTTAAAGTATATCTGTGCCAATTTCCATCAAAATCGGATAAAATCGGTGTATTTTGTAAATTATGGGGTGCTAGGGGGAAGAGGGAGTGGTTTTGGGGTAGAACGGGTGAGAGAGGTAAGGATTTTCTAAAACTTAATGTCTACAGTATTTTTCTATTTTTTAAATGGTTTATGCGTGCAAAGTTCCTTCGAAATCTGATAAAAAGTATGGGTTTGTGTAAAGGTTGAGGGGTGGGAAGGGGGAGAAGGAGTGCGTTTTTGGAAACCAAATGTAGGCAGTATTTTTCTGTTTGTTTCATAGTATATGTGTTCAAATTTCCATCAAAATCGGATAAAATCTGTAGGTTTTTAAATTATGGGGTGTTATGTGGGAGAGGGGGTGGTTTTTTTGGAAAATTTATTTCTTAGGAACCATCTCGGACGCACATTTGACAAATCACCAAAGTTTTACCGTAATCGGATGAACGGTTTAGTTGTGGATAGAGAGGATACAAAGAAAAGTACATTCATTAAGGGGGTAGGAAGGGGGAGAGGATTTGTGTTTTTTGAAACCATATGTATACAGTATTTTTCTGTTTGTTTTAAAGTATATCTATGCCAATTTCCATCAAAATCGGATAAAATCTGTGTTTTTTTTTAATTTTTGGAGGCTAGGGGGAAGAGGGGGTGGTTTTGGGGTAGAACGGGTGAGAGGGTTTAGGTTTCTGTAAAACTAATGTCTACAGTATTTTTCTATTTTTTTAATGGTATATGCGTGCAAAGTTCCTTCGAAATCTGATAAAAAGTGTGGCTTTGTGGAAATGTTAAGGGGTCGGAAGGGGGATGCGTTTTTAGAAACCAAATGTAGGCAGTATTTTTCTGTTTGTTTTAAAGTATATGTGTACACATTTCCATCAAAATCGGATAAAATCTGAAGGTTTTTTAAAATTATGGGAGTTATGGGAAGAGCTGGTAGTTTTTTGGAAATTTTATTTCTTAGGAACCACCCCGGATACGCACTCTACAACTCACCAAAGTTTCACCGTAATCGGACGAACGGTTTAGGCGCGCATAGAGGACAAACAGACAGACAGACAGACAGACAGACATTGATTTTTATATAATAGACTAGCTGACC
>JARYHS010006938.1:0-10000 GCA_031002005.1 Vandiemenella viatica
TTCTTTCAAAAGGCCGTGGTTGGATTCCTCTCCGTTCCTTACCCCAATACTTTCCCGCATCTAATGACTTCGACATCGACGGGACGTAAAACCATAACGAAAATTTAAAACTGTAAAATTGAACAGTTGTTTGGAAACCTGAGAACTGGAAGGAGTTATGTAATGGAATGCTATCTACATCCATACTCTGCAAATCACAAACATTGTGGGTGGCAGAGGGTGCTAAGCACCAATCCTAAACCCGCGCATTCCAATACCGAATAGTGCGAGGAAAGAAGGAATACATAAAAGCATCAGTACGGCATCTTATTTCTCTAATATTATCTCTCCGGTCATTGTGACATAATAGGATGGCGGAAGAAGTATGCTATATGCTACTCTGTCTCCTGTTGTAGGAATTATTAGTTTCAAGGTGAAGATTTATTGGTAATTTATGGATTACAGCCTTACTGCTTATTTCATTCATAGATTACACGCTATAGTTCTCACAAAGTTCAATTACTTTCCTTGCAAAGGATTAATAGTTGAATAAATTGTGAGTCATATGTTCTTTGTGAGGAATAGTTTCCGAAAATGTTATACTTCTCTTTCACAGTGAATAGTAGTGTGATAGTAAAATCACGGGCGATAATATTCCGTACCGCTTTAGTTTGATCTTTCAGTAATAACAAAATGATATCTACGTATATTGCCGCATGAACGCCAGTGTACCGTCTGCCAGCATGGCGCAGCGGGTAGCGTCACGAATTGCGGTACCGAAGGTCGCCGGTTCAATCCCGCCCACTGACAAAAATTATTTAATTCTGTTTATTATTTCCAGAAGATTCTACATGTTTCCTAAGGTCACTTGTAACTTCTACACATTTCATTTGTTAACTACTCTTGTAATCTCTAGTACGTTCTATCTGTGTATAAATAGAAGAGCATTCTGCCCAAGAGGCAGTCAGTGCTGCGTGTATGTTTGAGTTCTCAATAAACCTGTTCTCAGTTTAAGTGCTGTGTTCATTGACAAGTAACCTTCGAATTCACACCTGTCCCGGTTCCAACGCGACATAGTTTGGTGGAGACGCCGGGTACCCTGTGCAACAGCTGCATCGTCGTGGCTCCGATTAGGCAACGTAAAAGTCGCCGCCTACACGGACTGGAACCGGACTACAAAGGATATACTCAGTACGTCCTTCCGAAAGTCCGCGTCATTAGGAAACCCATGGCGGCAAGCCAGCTGCACATTCGACACCCATCGGTGTTCTCTGGAGACGCTGGACAGGATCCTAACAAATGGCTAAAAGGGTTCGACCGAGTCGCCAAGTACAACAGGTGGGATCATACCATGTGCTTGGCAAATGTTTATTTCTATCTGGACGGAACCGCCCAGCAGTGGTTCGAGAACAACGAAGAAAAACTGAATAACTGGGAAATGTTCCAGACGGAACTTAAGAAAACGTTTGGGGACCACCAGCGACAAATCCGCTCGGCGGAAGAACAACTGAAGAACCGGGCCCAACGACATGGGGAGCCGACGCAATCTTACATACAGGATGTTTTGGCCCTATGCAACGTAGTCAACCCGAATATGACTGAAGCCGACAAAATCACGCACCTAATGAAAGGTATTGCAGAAGACATGTACCAAGCTCTTCTGATAAAAGACGTCGCTACGACGGAAGAGTTCATCAAGTGGTGCCAGCGGATTGAGGAGATGCAACAAAGGAGGGTTGGGCGAAAGAAGTATGACAGACTTCCCAACGTAGTCCCTATGGCAGTTGTGGAAGACCAGCACGACTTTGCGTCTCTCATACGACAAATTGTGAGAGAAGAATTACAACAGTTCATGGCAGCTGGGACTCTTGAACCGAGTGAGCATCAGATCATGGCCATGGATGTAAGCCCAGTGGGTCATGAAGGAGCCGACGCGGCGGAAAAAGAGGTATTTCAGACAATAGCTCCTGTCTGCCGAGCCAATCGCACTCGACGTGAAGAATGGCCTCGCCCTGATATGACGTATGCTGCAGCTGCCAAACGGCAGCCTAGGAACCGGCCGACACGGCCACAACCAAATCCTCCGGCACCTATGACGTCCCGCAGACGAACGGACGTCTGGAGGACAGAAGACAACGCGCCAGTATGTTTCCACTGTGGGCGCCCTGGACATGTCATACGCTACTGCAGAGAGAGAAGACGAGTATTTGACGATTATTTTGCCGCAAGACGTCCGCCATCCGAACAGTTCTACCCCAGGCAGCCACCCGCTGACGAGTTCGGTCGACCTACGGGAAGAAGCCCATCGCCGTACCCTAGACGAGGTCGATCCCCGACGCGCCGCTGCCGTTCATCGTCGCCGGACAGAGCTACCAGCCGCTCCCCTAGCCGCCGCACGCAGGAAAACTAAGCAAGGCGACCATCTACGGAGGTGAGGCCGCCGCAGATGAAAATCCTCCATGGATGACAGTCACTAAGATGTCGGGAAATCTCATCAACGTTATAATCGACGGCCAACCTGTCCGGGCGCTGGTTGATTCAGGAGCTTCTTTCTCCGTATTGTCGGACAATTATCGTCGCACACTAAAGAAGACAATGTTCCGTGATACGGGGGCAACTGTGCTAAAGGTCGCAAATGGAAAGTACGTCCAGCCAGCTGGAGCTTGTGTCGCGAGAATAACCATCAACAACAGGACCCAGCCAGTTGAATTTGTCATTTTAACAGAATGTAGTCATAATGTCATCCTTGGATGGGACTTCCTTAAGGCATCCCAAGCTGTCATTGACTGTGGAACGTCTGAGCTGCAAATTGAAGAAGTCGTTGCGACGGGTACACGTAACACAGAATCTTCTGGGAAGTTATTCGCCGTTGACAACGTGACAATCCCGCCGTTCGCAATGAGAAGAGTCCCAGTCAAAAACACGGACGACCGCAACCTTGAAGTGCTTGTCGATAGTAGAAAGTTTATTAGGCTCACGAAAGAAATCTACATACCAGCGGCTATCATAAGCATTATCGGTGGTCGAGGAGACATTTGGATCACCAACTGTCACGAGCAGTCACAAATTATCCCCAAGGGAATGTGCATAGGGACAGCTGAACCAGTCCAGGAGGGCGAGCTCAACGTCATTAACGAAGATCCATGCTCTGTTACTAGTACCGACAACACGCTGGAGGAAACAACTATGGAACTGCCAATAGGGTCCGGCCTGACCAAGGAACAACACCACCGGGTGTTAGCTATACTACGCCAATTCTCTGGTGTATTCACACCCCAGCAAAAAAAAGGTCAGACGAAACGGCCCACGATAAAGCATCGTATCAATACTGGGGATCATCCGCCCATTAGCCAGCGCTCGTACCGATTGTCACCAGTCGAAAGGCGAATAATTCGAGAGGAAGTGGAGAAGATGTTGCATAATGACATTATTCAACCTTCGGAGAGTCCTTGGTCATCTCCGGTGGTCCTCGTAAAGAAGAAGGATGGTACGTGGCGATTCTGTGTCGACTATCGGCGGCTGAACAAAATCACAAAGAAAGATGTCTACCCACTGCCGCGCATCGACGACGCCTTAGACTGCTTGAAAGGAGCTACATACTTCTCAACCATGGACATGCAGACAGGCTACTGGCAAATCGAGGTTGACGAAGCTGACAGAGAAAAGACGGCTTTTATTACACCTGATGGCCTCTATGAATTCAAAGTAATGCCATTCGGATTATGCAACGCTCCGGCCACATTCGAACGCATGATGGACAACTTACTTCGACACCTTAAGTGGACGACGTGTCTTTGTTATTTAGATGACATTGTTGTTTTCTCGAAAACATTTGAAGAACATCTGAGTCGCCTGTCAACGGTGCTGAAGTGTGTTCAGACTGCAGGACTCCGCCTCAATCCGAAGAAGTGCCTCTTCGTCGCCAGAGAGATAAAAATCCTGGGGCACCTGGTCAACGGAGATGGCGTCCGCGCTGATCCAGATAAAGTAAGGGCAGTCATGGAATTTCCAACTCCTCAGCACATTCGTGATGTGAGAAGCTTTCTTGGGCTGTGCTCATACTTCCGGCGTTTCATAAAAGGATTCTGTAACATGGCACGTCCACTGCAAGAACTTTTGCAGGGAGACGCCAAGTTTTACTGGGATGAAACTAAAGAAAGATCTTTCCAGGCACTTAAGGAGGCTCTAACTTCCGCACCAGTTCTAGCCTTATACGACGAGAATGCAGAAACTGAACTTCACACTGACGCCAGCGGTTATGGGATCGGTGCAGTGCTTGTGCAAATTCAGGAAGGTGCTGAGAAGGTGATAGCCTATGCATCAAGAGTATTCTCTAAGCCCGAGATAAACTACTCTACAACCGAGAAAGAATGCCTCGCAGTTGTCTGGGCTATCAACAAGTTTCGTCCGTATTTATTCGGCAAACCTTTCACCGTCGTAACAGACCACCATTCTTTATGTTGGCTAACCAGCTTGAAGGATCCATCAGGTCGACTAGCAAGATGGGCACTTAGACTTCAAGAGTACGACGTCACGGTGGTATTCAAAAACGGACGCAAACACAAGGATGCCGACAGCCTTTCAAGGAATCCTTTAATAGAACACAACAGCATGAATGGAATTTCAGCCCTCGCTGAATTAGGTGACGTTGCAGCTGAACAGAGGGAAGATTCAGAGTTATTAAGAACCATAGACGCCTTGGAGAAAGGAGAACCGGCCAAAGGAGGGTTTCAATTGATAGATGGGACATTGTATAAGAACAACTACGATCCACTAGGCCCCAAGTGGCTTCTGGTCGTTCCAGCTCATCTCCAGCCAGCTATTCTCAAGTATTTCCACGACGCTCCAATATCCGGTCATCTGGGATTTGTGAAGACCCTGGACCGAATCAGACGCAGGTATTACTGGAAGGGTCTCTACCGATCTGTCAAGCATTATGTGAGTCACTGTAAAGAGTGCCAGCGACGGAAACATGTGCCGCAATTACCTCCAGGTCATCTAGTACCAATTCCACCTGCAGCAGTTCCATTCCACCGAATTGGGATCGACCTTTTGGGGAGGTTCCCGAAGTCGACAACCGGTAACCGATGGATAATAGTCTGCACCGACTACCTCACGCGCTACGCTGTCACCAAACCTGTGCCGACTGCAGAAGCTCCAGAGGTTGCAAAATTTCTAGTAGAAGACATTATTTTGAAGCATGGAGCACCACGTGTGATGATATCCGATCGTGGAAAGGTATTCCAGTCAAGACTAGTATCAGAGGTCATGTCAAGATGCGACGTTGTCCACAGGATGACAACTGCATACCACCCTCAGACAAACGGTCTCACAGAACGCTTCAACAAGACATTAGCCGATATGCTGTCGATGTATGTGGATGTTGAGCAGAAGGATTGGGATACAATACTGCCAGTGGTCACATTTGCTTATAATACAGCAAGGCAAGATACGACAGGCTTCACTCCGTTTTTTCTGCTCCATGGCCGTGAAGCTGAGACCACAATGGATACGCTGTTCCCATTCCAGCCGGACGACACTCAGGATGACTATATAAAACAGCTCATTACCAGGGTCGAAGAAGCAAGACAGCTGGCTCGCATACGAACACTGGCCACCCAGGAGAGGGACCGTCAGCGGTATGACGGCAAGCACCGACCTGTTGCGTACAACCCAGGAGATCTCGTATGGATTTTTACCCCTGTCCGGAAGGTTGGGCTATCAGAAAAGTTACTGAAGCGGTACTTTGGTCCGTATCGTGTCATACGCCGCCGGTCAGACGTCACATACGAAGTCGAGGATTATGAGCCGTCTTCGAAACGACGAAAGCGAAGGGACATTGTTCACGTCCTCCGCATGAAGCCTTACTACAATCCTGACGAGCAGCTAGGCACAACCAGCTTCTTGTTCAAGGACTCTGAGGACGGTTTGGATACTGAGGAAGTCGGACAGGAAGATAATAGTACAAACAGGAGGGGCCCTCCAGAACTGCCATACAGAGGACCCACGACAAGATCAAGATCCAGGACACTTCAGCGTGCCCCAAAAGAAATCTAACAGCGGGACGCTGTTTTCCTCAGGAGAGGGAGCAATGCCGCATGAACGCCAGTGTACCGTCTGCCAGCATGGCGCAGCGGGTAGCGTCACGAATTGCGGTACCGAAGGTCGCCGGTTCAATCCCGCCCACTGACAAAAATTATTTAATTCTGTTTATTATTTCCAGAAGATTCTACATGTTTCCTAAGGTCACTTGTAACTTCTACACATTTCACTTTGTTAACTACTCTTGTAATCTCTAGTACGTTCTATCTGTGTATAAATAGAAGAGCATTCTGCCCAAGAGGCAGTCAGTGCTGCGTGTATGTTTGAGTTCTCAATAAACCTGTTCTCAGTTTAAGTGCTGTGTTCATTGACAAGTAACCTTCGAATTCACAACCTGTCCCGGTTCCAACGCGACAATATGAAAATGATTAAGATACCTATTTATAGCGAGAGAGAACAGAAAAAAAAGGAAAACGAATTTCTCCGAAAAAACTGAGGGAAAGATAAAGTAAAACAAAGTAGTACCTAAGGAATGTAGAACAAATAGAAACATGTTGTATGGTATTATTGATGTTAAAGTATGTGCCCAGTTATAGTTTTCATAAACACCAACTAATAGATTAAGTGCCAAATCATTTCAAATACTTTTAGTATAAGAATATTGCTCAGAACGTCCCACATCAGCTTATTCGTGTTCCTGACTAGCTTTTACTCTAGTCTATCCCGTAATTACGGGACAACTCGACGTACATATGAGTTTATTATAATCAAACACGTAAACTACACATCACATGAATACTGATATTTGGTTGTGCCTTTAAGTCTCTTAACAAATATAGAAGGACAATTTTATTTTCAACTTCAAACTACTTTACTAATTTAACTCCGAACTCAAACATATCACCACTTTCTTGTTCTTTCTCTGCTAAACAGTTAGATTAGGGGGTACTTTCTCTTATGAAATTTTAAAACTGCAGTCGTTGTACTTACACGTTTATTGCTTTTTTTGTGGAATACTGATACCTGTATGTTCAATGTAGTGCAGCGGTTCCCAACGTTTATTGGTACACGACCGACTTTTAAGTAACAAAATTTTTCGCGACCCACCTAATATGAGAGTCTATCTAATATCAGAATGGGAAATATTGTATGACCTCGATATGCTATCGACTATCTTATCCAACGAAATGGCAAATTTTAGTACAAAAGAAATACTATCAACAGAAACAAGGATTGATAATACATAAAACAACAAACATATTATAGACCGGGAGGCGGCTGCACAGACCATCACCTCGTCAAGTTGATTGCTGAAATTCCACGATTAGAAGTAACTCGATCAGCATATAAATGCAACTGGCATGGTAAGTCGATTTTTTGTGGAAACCAGCTGCAGACCTGATTTTAGTTGTTGATCGGTAGCTTAATCATAGTGTTTTACTGCACCCAAATGTATGAAAATATGGAAGACTGGGAGTAGGAAAACTGAATGGCAAACTTACCAGTCAACCACTAAAATGGGTTTTGTAGATGTTTCCCACCAAGATATGACTTGGCACATCCTTGTCATTTGCAAATCGAGTTTTAACTAATTCTAGAATTTCAGCCGTCAACTCGATGCTTTGTGCAGAAGATAATGAAAAATATGTTTAAATATTATAAAAACACAACTTTACAATCAGTGAGATTTCTGGCACTGGTGTAGTTTGCTGATGAGGGTATCGATGTCAGGGTTAACACTGATTAATTTTAACCTTAAGTCACTTTTTACACATAGTTTAATTCTGTATTTGTTTTTCAAAACCAATAATACATATTTTTATGGTAGAAACCTCGATTTTTCCGCGACCCACCAAAACACACGCCGCGACCCACCAGTGGGTCGCGACCCATAGGTTGGAAACCGCTGATGTAGTGTATTGTTTGTGTCATGAATGAATCAGAGATGGAGTGGAGTAGATTAAACTCGGCGCCGGGCCATTCAGGTCTACTCTTCCAAAACACACCATAGGTTGGAAACCACTGATGTAGTGTATTGTTTGTGTCATGAATGAATCAGAGATGGAGTGGAGTAGATTAAACTCGGCGCCGGGCCATTCAGGTCTACTCTTCCAAAACACTCTTGGGGTGAAGGGGGAGTGGGAGTGAAGGGAATCCACCAGGTTAAAAATCCCGATTTGATGTACGAATCAATATCAAAAGTATTGAATGCTTCACTTAATAACCACTGCGAAGAGGTTTCGGATTCAACCCAGGACTCTGGCGCATAATCTTATGTGCTCCACCACCATTCCAATCCTGGCGGCCAAGTCCTGATTTAAAAGTTTCTTCCACCATCAGGACGCGAACGAGCCACAACCGTGTTAGATGCCTCAACCAACCAAGTGAAAGTGACTGGTTATAACAACCATAATCTATCTTTAATAACCGAATGCTACAAGTGGTCGTTATATTGAATATGTGCTATATGATTTAACTTGAACATCAGTTTTCGAGAATACGAATTCACCTTAAAAGTTAGGTACCACTTTATTTTCAAAAAGGACATTGAATTGAAAGTAATTAATTTGTTAAATTGAGATGTATAAAGCCATCACTTCATTCATGTTTTTAATGTATTTCTACTCTAATGGATTAAATTTAACGTAAGTTAATTAGGAAAAAATAATGTGATTAAGAAAAGTTAGTCCTCCGATTTAGGCTGGCCAAAGACGGTCTTAACTTTCTTACACTGAATTACCATTCAGAACTTTTTCATTAAGTTAAGAGCGAATGAATGCGGTTATTTGTTCTTTGTGGACTGTACCCAAGAAGATACAATTTTTATTTTTTTTTAAATATTAGCGGTACGATTGAAACAGTATTCCATTTCCTTACAGAGAGTAAATTAAGAGACTGCTTAAGACCTATGCTACGTCAAGCTGATGTAAAACATTTAATTTTCTGACGGATAGAAACTGTCAAATAGTAATTAAAGTTAATAAAAATCCATATCACCAACGTTAAGACACAAAATTCTAAAAATTTATTTTCATTAACATGGAGGTATTATAATAAAATAAACTCATACATAAATAGTTATAACCGTTTTAAAAAATAAAACGTCTACTGGATTTTACAATTGACTATTTGCTACATGTAGAAATGAGACAATTCACTGTTTTCTCGTTCCGATGTCGAAGGATCAAAACATTATAACGTCGGAGAGGCAGAAAGGGAAAATAGTATTGGAGAAAATTATTGTCCCTCAGGAACATTTTATAAATTTAATGTTTTTTGGTTTGTTTTCAGATTTTGTACAATAAATGCTTAATACGGAACTGTGCTTTATCATTATTTATATTGTGGTATGTGTCTGTACACAGCCTCATTCTTTTATCTTAAACAAAACAAAACAAAAAACTTCTAGTAAAATTAAAATTGTATTTTATACAGAGATTTTTTTCAAAATCAAAATAGGAATTTAGCTATGGCAGATATATATCCAGTGGTTGTTGTGTTTTTGATTCTTGTAACGTGTGTATGCATAATCATTAGCGTTGTTCGTTTTTAAACATGCCAGATGTCGGACACAAACCAGTGATTAATAAGTGACGACAGCTTGCTATTCTCTATACTATCAAATTTTCAGCTACGTAGTTCAATAATCTTCTCATCAAAGTTTCGATCATATGTTCGTAATCATACAACGTACATGAAAGATGTTGTTTGGTTAAGCCATCTAGATGCTGGAAGCGTTTCCTTTGGAAACTCAGTATCCCCGATACGGCTCTGATTCTTTGTGGGCACATAAGCTCACCTCCACCTCCAGAAAAAATTACTTTATGTACGCGAAGTACTCTACGGACGCTATGTATATCGAATTTTGATTGTGGGCCCGATCATGACAAGTGAAAAGTTTGACTTGTTTGATTCATATAAGTGTAATCCTTCATTAAATAATAATTAAATCAAAGTTATAACAAGTATATATTTTAAC
>JARYHS010006940.1:0-98730 GCA_031002005.1 Vandiemenella viatica
ACGATTCTACTACCAAACACAAACAAAAATGCTCTATGCCATGTAGTTCTGGCAGAAAATTGACATATGCAGAGACAGTTGAAGTAACAAAATATCCTTGGTCGGCCACTTACAACCATCATATCTACCACAGTTTCCGAATTTCGGCTGATGTTGTGATCGGAAGGTGACTCTGTGTTACTACCACACACAAAAGCCAGAGATCTGTGATCTATAGTTTTTGCTGAAAAGTGATACACCATGACACTTTTGTGTTTGGCAGAAATATGAATTTGCCTCAGGTCGACCATTTTCAACCCCCATTTCTCCCACACCCCCATAGCTACCGACATCTAACAACCATAGTGCACTACATGAGATACGATTCTACAACCAAACACAGACACCAATGCTCAATGCCATGTAGTTGTGGCAGAAAAGTGACATATGCGGAGACAGTCTAACTACGAAAATATCCTTGGTCTGCCACTTAAAAAAACCATATCTACCACAGTACCACAGTTTCTGAAATTCGGCCGCTGTTGTGATCGAAAGGTGACTCTGTGTTACTACCACACACAAACGCCAGAGATCTGTGATCTATAGTTTTCGGTGAAAAGTGATACACCATGACACTTTTGTATTTGCCAGAAGTATGAAATTGCCACAGGTCGATCACTTTCAACCCCCATTTCGCACACACCCCCATAGGTGCCGACATATAACAACCATAGTGCACTACATGAGATACGATTCTACTACCAAACACAAACACCAATGCTCTATGCTATGTAGTTGTGGCAGAAAAGTGTCATATGAGGAGACAGTCGAACTACGAAAAATCCTTGGTCGGCCACTTACAACCACCATATCTAACACAGTACCACTTTTTCTAAAATTCGGCCGCTGTTGTGATCGAAAGGTGACTCTGTGTTACTACCACACAGAAACGCCAGTTATCTGTGATGAATAGTTTTCGCTGAAAAGTGATACACCATGACACTTTTGTCTTTGGCAGAAGTTAGAAACTGCTACAGGTCGACCACTTTCAACCCCTATTTCTCCCACACCCCCGTAGCTACCGACATCTAACAACCATAATGCACTACATGCTATACGATTCTACTACCAAACACAAACACCAATGCTCTATGCTATGTCGTTTGGGCAGAAAAGTGACATATGCGGAGACAGTTGAACTACGAAAATATTTTTAGTCGGCCAATTGCAACCAACCTATCTACCACAGTACCACAGTTTCTGAAATTCAGGCGCTTTTGTGATCGAAAGATGACTCTGCGTTACTACCACACACAAACGCGAGAGATCTGTGAACGGTAGTTTTTGCTGAAAGGTGATACACCATGACACATTTGTCTTTGGCAGAAGTATGAAACTGCCTCAGATCGACTACTTTCAACCCCCATATCTCCCACACCCCCATAGCTACCGACATCTAACAACCATAGTGCACTACATGAGATACGATTCTGCTACCAAACACAAACACCAATGCTCAATGCCATGTAGTGTTGGCAGAAAAGTGACATATGCGGAGACAGTCGAACTACTAGATTATCCTTGGTCGGCCACTTACAACCACCATATCAACGACAGTACAACGGTTTCTGAAATTCGGCCTCTGTTGTGTACGAAAGGTGACTCTGTGTTACTACCACACACAAACGCCAGTTATCTGTGATCTATAGTATTCGCTGAAAAGAGATACACCATGACACTTTTGTCTTTGGCAGAAGTATGAAACTACTACAGGTTGACCAATTTCAACCCCCATTTCTCCCACACCCCCATAGCTACAGACATCTAACAACCATAGTGCACTACATGAGATAAGATTCTACTTCCAAACACAAACACCAATGCTCTATGCTATGTAGTTGTGGCAGAAAAGTTACATATGCGGATACAGTCGAACTACGAAAATATCCTTGGTCGGCCACTTACAACCACCATAACTACCACAGTACCATAGTTTCTGAAATTCGGCTGCTGTTGTGATCGAAAGGTGACTCTGTGTTACTACCACACTCAAACGCCAGAGATCTGTGATCGACAGTTTTCGCTGAAAAGTGATACACCATGACACTTTTGTCTTTGGCAGAAATATGAATTTGCCACAGGTCGACCACTTTCAACCCCCATTTCTCCAACAGCCCTATAGCTACCGACATCTAACAACCTTAGTGCACTACATGAGATACGATTCTACAACCAAACACAAACACCAATGCTCAATGCCATGTAGTTGTGGCAGAAAAGTGACATATGCGGAGACAGTTGAACTACGAAAATATCCTTGGTCGGCCACTTACAACCACCATATCTACCACGGTACCACAGTTTCAGAAATTCGGCTGCATTTGTGATCGAAAGCTGACTCTGTGTTACTACCACACACAAACGCCAGAGATCTGTGATCGATAGTTTTCGCTGAAAAGTGATCCACCATGACACTTTTGTCTATGGCAGAAATATGAAATTGCCACAGGTCGACTACTTTCAACCCCCATATCTCCCACACCCCCATAGCTACCGACATCTAACAACCATAGTGCACTACATGAGATACGATTCTACTACCAAACACAAACACCAATGTTCTATGCTATGCAGTTGTGGCAGAAAAGTGTCATATGAGGAGACAGTCGAACTACGAAAAAATCCTTGGTCGGCCACTTACAACCACCATATCTACCACAGTACCACTTTTTCTAAAATTCGGCCGCTGTTGTGATCGAAAGGTGACTCTGTGTTACTACCACACAGAAACGCCAGTTATCTGTGATGAATAGTTTTCGCTGAAAAGTGATACACCATGACACTTTTGTCTTTGGCAGAAGTTAGAAACTGCTACAGGTCGACCCCTTTCAACCCCTATTTCTCCCACACCCCCGTAGCTACCGACATCTAACAACCATAATGCACTACATGCTATACGATTCTACTACCAAACACAAACACCAATGCTCTATGCTATGCCGTTTGGGCAGAAAAGTGACATATGCGGAGACAGTTGAACTACGAAAATATTTTTAGTCGGCCAATTGCAACCAACCTATCTACCACAGTACCACAGTTTCTGAAATTCAGGCGCTTTTGTGATCGAAAGATGACTCTGCGTTACTACCACACACAAACGCGAGAGATCTGTGAACGGTAGTTTTTGCTGAAAGGTGATACACCATGACACATTTGTCTTTGGCAGAAGTATGAAACTGCCTCAGATCGACTACTTTCAACCCCCATATCTCCCACACCCCCATAGCTACCGACATCTAACAACCATAGTGCACTACATGAGATACGATTCTGCTACCAAACACAAACACCAATGCTCAATGCCATGTAGTGTTGGCAGAAAAGTGACATATGCGGAGACAGTCGAACTACTAGATTATCCTTGGTCGGCCACTTACAACCACCATATCAAGGACAGTACAACGGTTTCTGAAATTCGGCCTCTGTTGTGTACGAAAGGTGACTCTGTGTTACTACCACACACAAACGCCAGTTATCTGTGATCTATAGTATTCGCTGAAAAGAGATACACAATGACACTTTTGTCTTTGGCAGAAGTATGAAACTGCTACAGGTCGACCACTTTCAACCCCCATTTCTGCCACACCCCCATAGCTACCGACATCTAACAACCATAGTGCACTACATGAGATATGATTCTACAACCAAACACAAACACCAATGCTCAATGCCATGTAGTTGTGGCAGAAAAGTGACACATGCTGAGACAGTCGAACTACGAAAATATCCTTGGTCGGCCACTTACAACCACCATATCCACCACAGTACCACAGTTTCTGAAATTCGGCCGCTGTTGTGATCGAAAGGTGACTCTGTGTTACTACCACACACAAACGCCAGAGGTCTGTGAACTCTAGTTTTCGCTGAAAAGTGATACACCATGACACATTTGTCTTTGGCAGAAGTATGAAATTGCCACAGGTCGACCTCTTTCAACCCCCATTTCTCCCACACCCCCATAGCTACCGACATCTTACAACCATAGTGCACTACATGAGATACGATTGTACTACCAAACACAAACACCAATGCTCTATGCTATGTAGTTGTGGCAGAAACGTGACATATGCGGAGACATTCGATCTACGAAAATATCCTTGGTCGGCCACTTGCAAACACCATATCTACCACAGAACCACTGTTTCTGAAATTCGGCCGCTGTTGTGATCGAAAGGTGACTCTGTGTTACTACCACACACAAACGTCAGAGATCTGTGAACTCTAGTTTTCGCTGAAAAGTGATACACCATGACACTTTTGTCTTTGGCAGAAGTATGAAATTGCCTCAGGTCGACCATTTTCAACCCCCATTTCTCCCACACCCCCGTAGCTACCGACATCTAACAACCATAGTGCACTACACGAGATACGATTCTACAACCAAACACAAACACCAATGCTCAATGCCATGTAGTTGTGGCAGAAAAGTGACATATGCGGAGACAGTCTAACTAAGAAAATATCCTTGGTCGGCCAATTGCAACCACCATATCTACCACAGTACCACAGTTTCTGAAATTCGGCCGCTTTTGTGATCGAAGGTGACTCTGTGCTACTACTGCACACAAACGCCAGTTATCTGAGAACTATAGTTTTCGCCGAAAAGTGATACACCATGACACTTTTGTCTGTGGCAGATGTATGAAATAGCCACAGGTCAACCACTTTCAACCCCCATTAGTCCCACACCCCCACAGCTACCGACATCTAACAACCATAGTGCACTACATGAGATACGATTCTGCTACCAAACACAAACACCAATGCTCAATGCTATGTAGTTGCGGCAGAAAAGTGACATATGCGGAGACAGTCGAACTACGAAAATATCCTTGGGCGGCCACTTACAACCACCATATCTACCACAGTACAACAGTTTCTGAAATTCGGCCGCTGTTGTGTACGAAAGGTGACTCTGTGTTACTACCACACACAAACGCCAGTTATCTATGATCTATAGTTTTCGCTGAAAAGAGATACACCATGACACTTTTGTCTTTGGCAGAAGTATGAAACTGCTACAGGTCGACCACTTTCAACCCCCATTTGTCCCACACCCCCATAGCTATCGACATCTAACAACCATAGTGCACTACATGAGATACGATTCTACTACTAAACACAAACACCAATGCTCTATGCTATGTAGTTGTGGCAGAAAAGTGACATATGCGAAGACAGTTGAACTACGAAAATATGCTTGGTCGGCCACTTACAACCACCATATCTACCACAGTACCACAGTTTCTGAAATTCGGCTGCTGTTGTGATCGAAAGGTGACTCCGTGTTACTACCACACACAAAAGCCAGAGATCTGTGATCTATAGTTTTCGCTCAGAATTATTCTACCAATATCCATTCTAACATCATTATACGCCATATAATGCTCTCCCAACACTCTTCATACCTTCCAGTCACATCCAGCCCAGCTCCTTTATTATGTCACTTGTTGAATGTTTTCCACTAATAAATCAACCTTCTTTGCAACCTACATTTTTTGTACAAAAAATGTGGACTCCATACTACACCATTATAGCCTGAGTGTGGGTTTGTACCCAAGTACTTTGGTTCTCTGGCACACCCTCTCAGCACCATCTCCATTAAATGATTTTTTCCACGAAGTGCATATAGTGAAAAACGTAAGAAACACAGTTCGTATGCTAATACAAACAGCAGTAAACTGTAAACAGCACAGTGGAATGGGTTAGTGCCTAAGCCCTGAAACAAATGGTTAGAAACACACATTGATGGTGGGTATAATGCTATAACCAAATATTTTAGACTCAAATCCACAGAGGAATCACGCACACACGCACATTTCCATGCCTACACACAACAGAACCAAGATAGAACTCACACAGAGGAAGAAGACATACACACACATTAGTGGAGGAAATGAACTGCGCATCCTACATCCAGACAAACGAGTTAAAGGAAGGTGTGACCATATTTACGCATACATACTCAGAGAGAGACGTACACACAAAACACAAAAACACACACACGTGCATCCATATAGCGAGTTCGACGTGAACAACAGCAAGCATCATGGAAACGATGAAGTGGGACAGAATTGTCGTTACCACTGATTAACTGGACAGAACTCTCGTTACAAAAATCATCAGAGAGACGAGTTAAAGCCAGGTATCACCATACATACGCTTACATGCACAAAGAGTGACGCAGATACTCATGTCCATGTCTACAGTGAGTTCAGCACAACTACCTTTACCAATCATGGAAACGAAAAAGTGGTGAAGTACTCTCTTACCTCATGACTGACTAAAAAACAGAACTCTTCTCACATATCATCTGCCTGACGAGAGAGAGGGTGTGCAAAATATGTTTTCGCCACACACCGCAGTGTTTATCCCATTAATAGTGTTAATCAGACACAATTGATTACATGTACCATCAACAATCAGGAAACCACCACGTCTCCTCCACACCACATCCCTTTCAGCCATTCATTAACAGTGCCCTCCCAGGTACCATGAGTTGCAATAGACACTTGACTATCAGCAGATACCAGAACCCCATCATATTCATATTAGACCCCACCCACAAATCCATACACAAGCACAAAGAAACTTAAGTGGAGTTACAGCAAATCATATATCCAGATAGATGAGTTTAAGTAATTTATCACTATATTCACACATACAGACACAGAGATAGACGCACGCACACTTACGTTTCCACACCTACAGTGATATCGACACAACAACCATCCCAATTATGGCAACGAAAAAGTGGTGTATAACCCCAATGGCTCATGACTAACCAAAAAATCATCAGTAACATGTGTGCAAGGTACCAAACTCTTCACATCAACATCGTCTCATTTATCTCACACTACAGACCTCTCTACCATCCAGTATCATGTGTCCTAGGTACAAAACTGTTCACATCAGCAACACCACGATTTTCCACACCTAAGCCTTTTCGGACATAAAGTAACATATGCCCCAGGTACCATGAGTAGCAGTAGACACTTGGTCATCAGACAGATGTCATAATTCCCATATTCATACTAAGTCTCACCAAGATATCCATACGTCACCACACATAAGCACACACAAACATAAGTGCAGGATCATCACATCATATATCCAGACAAACGAGTTGAAGGAAGGTATCACTATATTTACACATGCATACACAGAAAGAAGCACACACACGTGCATTTCTATGCCTACAGCGATCTCGACACAACAACTAGACCAATCATGACAACGAAAAAGTTGAACAGCCAAAAATCATCAGACAGTCCTGTTAAAGTGTGTGCAACGGATAACATGTTGTCGCCATCCATCCCAGTACATATGCCATATGGATTATTCATCACACCCAATTTATTACATGTATCATCAACACATAAGTAGCCAGTCGTCTCAAAGTCTCAAAGTAGAGTTTAATATGACAGACACAAAACCGCATATAAAGACACACTCACACATGCCCATGCATACACACAATTCCATATATCACTACTCACATACAGGTAACTCGAGGAAAGGAACTGAACACCCTATGTCCAGACTGAATAGGTGCCGCATGTGTGAAGTATGATATGTCTTTGTCACACACATCAGTGCTCATCACACCCAACTGATTACGTCCACCATCAACACTGATGGCCACTGATGGTGAAATCTCGATATGGAGTAGACTCCTATCACCATAATTAGACACACAACCACATAGGAACATGCACACACACATATGTCCATGCATACACCACAATTCTATATGTTACCACAAGCGTACAAGTAACTGCAGGAAAGGAACTCCACACTTCACGTCCAGACTGAGATGTTACAGGATGGGCAGAGGACAGCATGTCTTTACAATACACCTTAATGCTCACCACACTCACCTGATTTCATGTGCCATCATTATTGATGGCTACTGGAACTAAACTCTTGTACACTGTTTGGTCAAAGTCATTTGTTAATAGCAGCTTCTGGAAGACTAATTTGGGTCAACCTGCCCAGGCAGGCGTGGAGAGATAGAAAAGAAGAAAACTGGCGAAGACTGCCGATGTAAAAACAGTTTATAGCGAATTTTGATCAAGAAGAGAAGGACATAATTATTTTATAATTATGGTGGTAGGGGGAAAAATGAACGAGATACATAGTTGTGTTTCATTGAGAGACATGATGTGCCATGACATAGACCTAAATATGAACACTCCAAGCAAATCACATCAAGCAACAAGTGTTTTGCAGTAAAAGGGAATACACGAATTGAAGACCACAGAAAAGTCTTCCTAAGTTTACACGGTGTTTCTAGCAATGCAGTGTTTCGTTTGGCTTACCTGCTTGAGAAGAATGAGCTGTCTACCGACTTACGAGGTAAGCTTGATAAGCATGTACGTACAGTATACTCAATGATGTTAAAACACAAATTCATCAGCACATATCATCACTTCCCTCAAAGGTTTCATAATACACGCCTTCGCCTGTAATGTACTTGGTGTGTGGTTTGACTTGTAAGAATATGTTTGATTTATTTTTGGATAAGCATCAAGATCTAAATCATAAAGTGAAATATGAATATTATTTGAGGTACTTCAAAGAAAATTTTAACTATCGATTTTGCCGTCCTCAAGTAGATGTGTAATCACAATATGAGGAACTGGGAAATAAAATAAAATCCCCTACATTTAATAATGCTGCTAAAAGGACTGCAACTGCTGAACGTCTTGTTCATTAATGCAGAGCCAAGAAATTTTATCTGAAATTGAATGAAGTAATCGCACTACGTAAACATAAACTTGACGAAGGAGGAATAGTATTTGATTACATGCTAAATCTCCCTCTTGCTTGACTTCCAGTTCAGGAAATGTTTTATTTGGGGAAATTATCGCACATTGTGTTTTGTATTCACAAGCTTGCAAATGGCAAATCTGTGTTTTAAACTTACGACAAGGGAACTTGGAAAAAGCGATCTGACGAAGTTTGTAGCTTCCTGTGTAGTTATGTAAACACATGCTTACCACCTGAAGTGAAAACTCTGCATGTGTTCAGTGATGCCTGTGGCGTACAAAATCGAAACCACACCCTGATCTGGTTTCTATAGAGTCTCAACATGATTGACCAATTTGAAAAGATTTATCAGTACTTCCCAATACGTGGACATAGCTTCCTACCGTGTGATAGAGATTTTGCCATTGTGAAGAGAACTGTGCGACGCCATGATAGAATACACACACCTGTACAGTATGATACCCACATTCAAAATGCCAAGAAAAAACCACAATTTGAAGAGAGATCTGTCAAAACTGATCAGACAGTCAGCTACAAGGAAGGGTGGCTCTCAATATTCAAGAAATTTACAGAGTCTCCAGCATGTAGCTCATTTCCAGATTAGTCAGTTGAGACACCTCATATACAGGAGACATCAGAAAGGGTTTGTGGAAACATTCAAATCCACAAATGGATTAAACAGTGATATTTTTCAACTTTACAAACATTGTGGTGACTTGATGCTACCAGCTGACCGTGCCTACGACCATAAAGTTCCAGTTGACCTAAAAAAGATCATGGATGAGGCCAATATATTGCAGTATATTCCACATGAACATAAAGAATTCTACAACACAATATTGCAATTGTTTGCGGAAAGTGACTCAGAAGAACTTGACTAAATGCTTGAGGACAGTCTAAGAGGTTGACACTATTCAAACTTAGTCACTCTCCTTTTTCTGTTTGTTATTTATATGTGTATTGTGATTTCTGCTCTTTTCCTACCTTTATGTGCACAAGTATTTCTGAATGTAATACTGCTATATTTTTTTTTTTTTTTTAATTTTGGAAAAACTTCAAATTAATTGAAATATTTTTTATTCAGCAATCTGTTAGATGCAAAATGAAAATATTCCTAGCTCTTTGGATGTTAATTACGAGGTCATGGAGAACATTACATGATATTGAATAAGTGGAAATTATTAACCTTCAATTAGTACTAAAAATCACCAATAGTAACTTTTTATCTCCCGCTTACCATTTACATTTCATAACTTTTTTTTTTTTTTGTTTCCCGAAAAACTAAGTCTCATGGAATGTTTTCCTTCTGGATCTTGTAATGTTTCTGTGACTCAAGCGACATACAGTTCATCGTTGCAGTACGCGCTACTAAGACATGAGCTCATTTCACATGAAAACTTACTATTATCTAATGATATTAATAAAATAGCAACTAAAAATTATGATCCCGGCTAAGATTTTTGTGAACGTTTTAGCAAATAAAGTGCTAAGTGAAAAAATTAATTGATATACATTCTATATGACATACGCTAATAATATTTGACAGTATCTGGTGGTCTTAATTATTTAATAATAACTACTTGTATATAAAAAGTTCACAAAAATAACACATTTTATTTAATTTTTTTAATTTCAACCACCATTGGGCAATTTAATTTACATTTCCAACAGTGTATATAGCATTACAAAGTAAACATCCTAAGAAAGTTTAGTCAAATTATTCTTCTTGAATTCTTGTAGTGGCGGGAATCCTAAATCTTCTATAGCAGACTTTATTCTGGGCAATCTTCTGGAATCATCGAGCCCTCTCCTTAACTGAAGCATCTTTATTGGTGATTTCATAGTACAGTCTGTAACATATCAAGCGTCTGCGCCATGTAATATCTATAGCAGACGCCATCTGTTAATTATATATCATCTTTGAGTAGCTAGGAGTCTGTCTTTGACCTCCGTCAAAGAAGGTCGCACGGAGTAACATTTTTCGGTCGAACAGTTGAAAGTGTGGCGGACTTGGAAAAGTGTATTATGTAGACGTGTAACGAGTGGAACTTATGATTTGAAATATAATGTTTTTTTTTAGTAACTACATGGTGTTAAAAGAACATTAATGAGTGTGGAGGATTTTGTTGGCATTTCGAACTCTTGTATCCCACGAACTTGTGACCTTCGGAGAAGTTCGATTCCTTATCTTAATTATTAATTTGGTGGTAGTATTTTCCGTCGGGTTGTAGTAGCAAAATTCAATGACTAGAATAAAATTTTGTGTGTAGAAGTTGCTCATAAACTGTGGAACTAAATTCATTTAATTAACCCGGCGGTAGAATAATACCGCGACCTGGCGACCGCGGTAAAATAACCTTTTATTTTATTAATAAGCATGTATGTGTTCTATAAGTGACTGAGTAATTTAAAATCAGTATTCAACAGCTAGCCGTCATAGAGCTAGTTAGCTTGCAAGTATTTATCAATAAATGTGGCCACTCTGGTAAGAGACTAAGTCTCTAATTTTGACAAACTTCCAATGTAGGACAAGTACGACGTAACAGGAATGTTTAGCGCGTCTCTTGAGTCCACCCATGAAAGAGTACCATTTGAGGATATTTAATCCAATGCATTATATATATCAGACGTTTCGTTTTGTACTGCCATGGTAGGGAACCTAATTAAAGTTAGGTGGCAGATACGTGCCTTAGCTACGCCCACTGACATGTCTGATTGGCCGGTTATTTCAGTCACTGCCTTTTATATATCATCTTATTCCTTTAATAAATTCATGTTATTTGGAAAGTAACTCAGAGGAGTGATATACATTGCAGCAAAGAGATGACAGAGTATTTGATTTTATTCATACGTATCGACTTTAAGGTATAGAAACGTTTATTCTCATCCTATTTTAAATCATTTCATTGCTTATTTGTGCTCTTCATATCATTCATAAATCTTTGTATGGACGGATCAAAGAATAGGTGGGTCTCGAATCGTAGAAATCTTAATTCTTAGTTTATATGGAAGTGTTCATAAGGATATTAGTATGAAAACAGTATTTTCAGTGATAGGTGCGTACAGCAGGTTCCATGTAGGTTGAATTGCTTATGGTCCAGATTAGCAAACTCGCGGGGCAAGCTGCATGCTCTCTCGGATATCGTTCTGGACTAATAACGGTGCGATACATGGTTCGAAACTGTGTGGGATAAATTATTTCTTTTCCTTTTTCAACTATTGAAACATACTTATTGCTTTTGTGTTAAATACGTAATTTATGTATGAAAAAACCGATTACTATAGCTACTAGAAAAATTATTTCTATTCAGTCATGCAGGATAAAATCTTTATATAAACCATGATCTTAGAACGAAAGCACTAAGCTTTAAAGGAAGCATCTTCCAAATTCACACACTATAAATATTAATTTAGATCACATTTATCTTTGGAGTTATTGTAATAGTGACTATTTTCAAACAACATATAAAGAGATAAGACAAATAAGTAGTCCACAATGTATTTCAGTTTAGACTTGTTTTTATGCTCAAAGAAACTCGACATGAACGATAGTGTGTACCATGGAGGAAGGAAATATATGGAGGAGAAGTGAGGTTAAATCTGTAAAGCAGGCTCTAAACTCTCGCACATGTGCAGTGGCGGCAGCGGCCATATTGCGTTCCCAAACAAATCCATTGTTCACATTGTGTTAGATGGTGTCATTATTTCATTTTGTAATGTGTATAAGTGTTTTATAATGCCATCTTGTGTTGCATACAGTTGCACAAATAGGCAAGAGAGGAAAGAACCTGGAATATAATTTTATAAGTAAGTTGAATTCTAATTATCGTTGTTGTGGGCGGTATGAATTGCAAACTTTGTTGTCTGTCTATAAATATTTAGTCATAGCTCTCAATGGAATGACTTTGTTCTCAAATTTTTGTTGGTGTAGTGTAGAAAATCAGCATATCTTGCTATTTTGCACATAATAGACTAGCATTACTTTTTAACGATTGCTGAAAATGAGATTTAAAGGGGTGTGTTTTACATCGCAGTTCAGTTAATTTAGTATTGCGCTTTCTTTCGTCACGTTGCAGTTTATACTGACAATGTATGATGAAATTAAATGTGTTAAATTATGGTATGCAATCTATGAATCTTGATTAACCAAACGATGTTGTTAACCCAAATACAGTTTGCGATTCAAATACGCGTTTGTGGGTATGTCTACATAGTTTGATTCTATAGCGGCAATTTAATGGAGATTGTGGTTAGGTCTAAATGCAATCTGTACCAGAATGGTTTTGTTGTTCCATAAGGGACAAAGAATTTATCTATTACTGTTAGTAATTTCATGAGAACCAAGTTAGTGACAAAACGTGTATCGCAATGGAAACTATTTCCATTTCCAACTATTCCAAATTAAGCTTACGATGTATGGTAGCAAGATAACTATTTTTATTCTGGTCTAGGCCGCATTTAAACGTAACCACATGTGGTAGTAAAAAATCTAAAATATCCATTTTGCATGTCCACCATGTGATTCATTGTGGCTTTGGCAGAATTAATTGTTAGTTCAGGCCGCATATCAATCCAATCCCAGTATATCCCGTAAACTAAGCAAGATATCGAAAAATTTTATGCTTCATTTTCGATTTGTCTCGCTGTGTTACATAAGAATCGATCATTAAATTTGACTTATGCGAAATTTTTCTTCTGCATTTCAACTCAAGACACCTCTCTTTCGATAGAGTATATCTCGAGAACAGGCGAGATATAGAAAATGTTTATTCTTTATTTTTTATTTGTCTCGTCTTTTTAAATAAGAATCCATCATCAAATTTGACTTTTACCAATTTTTTCTTCTGAGTTTCAACCAAAAACATTTCACGTTTGAGACAAAATATCCCGAAAACTAAGCAGAATATCAAAAAATGTTATTCTTAATTTTGTATTTGTTTCATCGAGTTACATAATAATCCATCACCAGATTGTGGCGTTACGTTTATCCTAGAGTCCCCTTGAGGTTTTTGTATATATACCCCGAGTCTGTATGGGTTCGGCCTAGCCCCCCATTCCTCCTCCGCCCGGCTTCACTTCAATGCGTGGTGAAGGTCTCTTGCGTGGTCTCCACATATTTCCTTCCTTCATGGTGTGTACATGCATAGATACAATCCAGAGATTGTATACAACACTCCTTGCACAGATAATTTAGTCGGTGAAAAACTTTGCCCAAAAACTAACTTACTGACTGTTTCTCTGTCTTGGATGTTCGCTTTATATAATCTCTATCGAAATTTCTAGAACACTTCAAAAGCTTCCGCCAGATATTTCACGAACATTAACAATATTTACACAATTGAAACATATTAAACTAATCAGAATTAATACATAATCGTTTAACATCATTACAAAATGGTCAGAAATGGAAATTAAAGATACTTAAACACAAAACTAGACACAGAAATCATTTTAAACTGTACTAAATTGTACTTTAGACATCGTAACTTGCATTGGCACCTGTAATTACGAACATTTAAGCAATTATCTTACATAATTCTGTTCTTAAACATTTTAAATGACCTCTAAAAAATTGCTTTTCTTAAAACAATGTCTATATACATTGATTTACAGGTAATTGTGAAACAAACATACAGCACCATACATAACAAAACTCCAGCCTACTACAATTGCTTCATAAAATACAATTCCATTTAATTTTAGGTTTGAGGGCTGTTACAGCCCCTTCGCAAGATTCACTTAATTTTACATAGATAAACTTGATTGAATCCGTCATTAATCTAAGCAGGTTGTATGCACACATAATGCCAACATAAACAGATAACAACTAACCATAATGACTTTTACAATTATACAATGCAGATAATGAATCCTTCATACCATACATCATCTTCACTTAGCTCATGACACTGATTCTGGTTACAATAATTTTCTTTTTACAGATCCAATCATTTTCTCAATTACTGTTTTACGCAACAAACATTCAATTCCACCAACTTAAGTTACAAATTAATTATTCACTTCAAATTACTCACTTGCTGTCTGCTTGTTAATGACAACAGTCTGTTTACATTTTACAGCTGATCATTTGTTACCACAATGTAACAAGTCCTAACATCATGCAAACACCAAAAGTCTCTAGACGGAACTGTTACAAAATGTTTTATACACTGGAATTCTTACATCTTAAACATTCTGTACAATTATATCTACATCTGAACAGAAGTACTCAAACAAACTATATATACAGGGTGTTACAAAAAGGTACGGCCAAACTTTCAGGAAACATTCCTCACACACAAACAAAGAAAATATGTAATGTGGACATGTGTCCAGAAACGCTTACTTTCCATGTTAGAGCTCATTTTATTACTTCTCTTCAAATCACATTAAACATGGAATGGAAACACACAGCAACAGAACGAACCAGTGTGACTTCAAACACTTTGTTACAGGAAATGTTCAAAATGTCCTCCGTTAGCGAGGATACATGCATCCACCCTCCGTCGCATGGAATCCCTGATGCGCTGATGCAGCCCTGGAGAATGGCGTATTGTATCACAGCCGTCCACAATACGAGCACGATAACGAAACTAAAATGAGCTCTAACATGGAAATTAAGCGTTTCCGGACACATGTCCACATAACATATTATCTTTGTTTGTGTGTGAGGAATGTTTCCTGAAAGTTTGGCCGTACCTTTTTGTAACACCCTGTATACATTAATTGATACAATTTTATTTACAAAATAAGATATTTACAGCTGTTAACCCCTTCCCAAACCATGCATTCCTACAACTAATTCTCTTTAAAAAAAATAGCAGACACTAGGGCGCCCCTCTCCAGATTTGGTAAATGGCCCTACATCTTACTATAAAAGTGGGTTCCAGGATTTTCCTGAAAACCCAAAACTATGTAAATTGGTTATCCCTAACTTTACAATTTTCTTCTACTTTCGAATAAACATTTAATACTACATTTCTATGTACACAAAGCTTCACTATATATTACAAGATACACGAACTTTGAACCATGTGCAACATCAGACTCTGGTATAGCCATAGAACAGCTGACAGATCAAATGGTTCTGTTTGTACAAATTGTTTGTCTCTTAACAGCAGTGTTGCTGACTCAACTGGTAATACAAATTTACTATCATTACTACTGCAGTCCAGTCTGTCATTACTTCCAACTCCACTCTCCATTATCTGATGACTACCTAAACCTAACAAACTATCTGAATCAGTTCTAAAACTGTCCTAATATCTGCTTAATGACTTCTTTCGCAACATGAGAATTTTTCTCAACTACTATCACTTCACTATTATCTCCTACATCAAAGATTGTGCAAAACATTGTCACCTAAGTCACATTCTGTACATTTTTTCAAATTTTGAAACTGATTCAGATAAATCCTTACTCCTATTCATTTCTTCAATACCATCATCAACACTAAATAAAGAGCTAAATAATGTATCAGCTAAGTCACATTCAGAACATATTTACAACTTAGGGATTGGTACATAAGCCTTTTCAATTCCTCTCTCTTCAGTAGACAAACATTCTAACTCACAATTCTCCTCCTCATCTGGGTCTCCTACCCATACCATTGTATCACCCTCATTTTCAAGGTATTTAAGAAACTCCTCAATTTCAGCACTTTTACAAATTTTCTCCCCACCTTTATAAGCAAATATAGTCCCAACTATGCCATGCTGGATCCCACTAGTTTCAGATAGCCACATTGTACTATGTACTATAAATTGTGCATCCCTTTTTATAAGTAAGCTGTGACCATTCCGTTAATCTTCTACATAAAATTTATTACTTTCACACACTGACCTGAGTGATAAAGTACCATGGTGGTCCCCTTTCTGCTCTATCCTATCATCAACTTTAGCCTCATCATCTTCATTAATTACATCCCTCATTACTATAACCCTATCATGAAATTCACTTGCTGCTTCCTCTACCTAGTTATCTACCACAATAGGACTATTTTCTACATTATATTTAGCAACATTCTCATAACATCCTGGATTTAAAAATTTTTCACAGTCTGGAGATGTTACTACAGCAACACTACCATCAGAATCTACTTCTTTTGTATTTAATTAACTACATGGTCTTCATTATGAATGACTTCCTTCTCTTTGATAATTTTATTATTATACAATACAATACAATACATTCATTTTCCATTGATCCCAATATAAGAGACTGGCTCTGTTGGATGTGGAAAGTTGTCAATTTACTGATAAACAGTTGCATAACAAAATAATATGTACACCCCTAGATGTACAGTCATAGTATACATGGTACATTAAACCCTTCCATTACAAAATAATACATACACCAGAAGATGTACAGTCATAGCATATACGGTACATTAAAAAAAAAAAATCCAAAACAAAATAATACATACACCACAAGATGTACAGTCATAACATATATGGTACCGTAAACAATTACGTAACAAACTAAATACATACACCAGGAGATGTACAGTCATAGCATACATGGTAAATTAATTATGTGAACTATATTTCCACAAGATACTGGCAGTTATTTTTCAGATACCTTAGAAATAAATTCTTCGACAGAGTAGAAAGAGTTGTCAATTAAAAATTCTTTCAATTTTTCCTGAATTTATTCTTATCATCTACTATACATTTAATATGTGTTGGGAGCATATTGAAGATATGTATCCCTGAATATCAGACCCCTTTTTGAACAAATGACAATGACTTGTAAGTCTTGTGAAGTTCATTTTTACTTCTAGTGCCATAATTGTGTATTTTACTATTTGTTTCAAATTTGTGACTACAAAGGACATTAATGTGTATATATACTCAGATGCTAATGTTAAAATCCCTAACTTCTTGAACAGCTCTCTACATGAAGTTCTATTGCTAACCCCACACATAATTCCTATTATACGCTTTTGGGCTCTGAACACTTTGTCTCTATGGGTAGAATTGCCCCAGAATATTATTCCATATGACAATAAGGAGTGAAAATAAGCAAAATAAACTAGCTGCCTCATACGGAGTTGAAATTGTACAAATTGCAAATGTGGCTGCTCCCAATCGTTTTAGTAAGTCAGAAACATATACTTTCCAATTTAAAGTATGATCAATATACAAACCTAGAAATTTTACACTCTCTACCTCTTGAATAGACTGGCCTGCAAATTTTATGTCTACATCAGGTGTTAATCTTTGTGATGTACTGAGTTGTATATATTGAGATTTATCAAAGTTTAAAGACAAGCCATTAGCTGTAAACCATTTATTAATCAGTTCAAAGACATAATTTGAAATATATTCTGTAGATAAATCTGGAGTGTTTTTAATTCCTATGTTTGTGTCATCTGCAAATTGGACAAATTTTGAATTTTTAGATGAAACACAGGGTAGATCATTTATATATATTTAAAACAATAGTGGCCCCAATATGGAACCATGAGGTACTCCACATCTGATTAATTTCCACTCAGAAAACAGTGGACCTCTTAAGGCAGCCTTAAAATTCTCCATCAACACTTTCTGTTTTCTATTTAGAAGGTAAGAACTAAGCCATTTATTAACAATGCCATCTATACCATAATACTTAAGTTTCTGTATCAGAATTTTATGATCTACATAGTAAAATGCTTTAGATAAGTCACAAAAAATTCCCACAGGAATTAATTTATCATTTATTCCTTCTAAAATATTGCCAATGAATGCAAATATAGCTTGTTCTGTTGAATGACCCTTTTGAAAACCATATTGTGATTTAGTTAGAATATTATTATTTTTATAGATGTTCATAAACCCTATTGTACATTGCTTTCTCAAAAACTTTGTAAAAAGCTGTTAGTAATGAAATGGTCAGTAATTCGATAAAGCTGCCTTATCTCCCTTTTTATAGAGTGGTTTAACTACAGCATACTAAAGCCTTTCTGGAAAAGTACCCTCAAGTAAAGATATATTAAACAGATAACTTAGTATATTACTTAATTTTGTGGAGCACAATTTAATTAATCTGCTGTAAATCCCATCATAACCACTTGAGTATTTTCTCTTAAGGGATTTGATCATTTTTCTTATTTCTTCTGGAGTAGCTAATTTATTGACATAGAGTTAAATTTTTCTTGGAAGCCTTTTTTGACAAAATCCATACTGTGTGTCACTGAGCTATTAGCAGTCAACTTATCAGCAACAGATAAAAAATATTTATTAAAATTATCAGCAATTGAAAAATTAGATTCTACTGAATTTTCTTTGACAAAAATATCATTGTTTGATCAGTCTTTCCTGTTTCCTTTTTTACAATATCCCATATTGTCTTAATTTTATTTTCAGAATCATGAATTTTATGTTTGTAGTACATACTTTTAGATTCTTTAATAACCTTTTTCAGTATTTTGCAGTACTGTTTGTAATGTGTTTTAACATTAGCATTCTCACTGTTCCTAGAGGCAATATACAACTTCCTTTTATTAATGCATGGTGTTCTAATGCCAATAGTTATCCAAGGCTTTTGTCCTTGTTTGCTGAGGTAGCCTAGCTCCTATCAAATCAATGAATTGTTCTTCCCCATAAGGATGGTCTAAGAAGTTAAACCGTATCCAACATCTATGAAAAAAAAAAAAAAACAAGCTGAATTTCTCTACCTGGTTTGTAGGGTTGAATCTGCCTACTAGTCGACCAAAAATGTTTCAGAAAATTTTCTTTAAACAGCTTATAGTCATTCACTTCTCACTTCCCTAGCTTGCCTATCGCCCCATGTCCTAGCAAAAGACTTTAGATGTTTACACACAAGTGCAATTTTCTTACTGTTGGGTAACACATTAAAATAGTCAGATCTTTCAAAATTATCTATAAATTCTATACGGCGAAGTCTTCCACTGTCATCATAGAATTCAAACTCTTCCTTAATATCAGCACTGATAATTGGATTACCAGTTAAGGGAACAACCCCCTGACTTAACTTAACCTGCAACCCAGCAAACGTTTTCTCTAACTGATTTACATTACATTGGGTTGCCTCCAATCCCTAGGTAAGCTGTTCCTGATGATGTACTAATGCATTAACATTTTGTCCTATACCAAACACTTCCTGTCTGTAGCTTTAACATCACTGGCTTGGAATAAAGTGACATACTCCTCCCCCATCTTATCACAATTTTCACTGACATCTTTATAAATCAAATTTACACATTCAATCTTATTCTGTTCACAAATTTCTATAACCTTTTCAAATTTCTCCTGTCATTCTGTTATTACCTTCCCCAATTTAGAATCTAAATTGTTAATATCGTCCTTGAATTGAGAGCTAAAACCCTGAAATTGCTCTGCGATTTTAACATTAAAACATTTCGTCAAGTCAGAGAAAATTTTATCATTGTTTTGCTACAATATAAAAATTTTAGAATTAATTTAAGAAAATTTGCTATCAAATTTACCATTGATTTAAGAAAATTGAGAATTAATTTCAAGAAACCTTGCGTTAAAATTGGCTACAAAATATTCTAGAAATGTTTGTAGATTCTGACCATCAGCCATTTTCAAATATTAGCAAAATCAATATGAAAACAAACTTGAGGAGAGTTAAAACTTTACTAACCTGCCACAAACGAACATTCAAAAAGAAATATTTGAATATTCAGTATTTACTGTTCGCCGTCAGTTTTGTATCACTTAAATACTTTTCATCACCTTACATTTCTCCTCGTAGCACTTTTACACCACTAAACACCACTTTTTCACTAACTATAAACACTTGATCATAACACTTAACACATACACAACACTCCGAAAACACGTCGATTTTCCAAGTATCCAGTTTTAACTTCGAAGAAAGCTGATATCCTGAGGCGGAAAAAATTCCACTTGCTGTCGGAAAACCACTGTCGATTCCATACGTCGAAGGAAAATCTCAGATGAGTACTGCGTTATCAACTCATTGTACTCAGTTTCAAGTTGTCGCCGAATAATTCACTCGTCGAAATTCTCCAACTCGCCGCAATTCTCCGTAGATTTGATTGGCGTATTGCAGATTCACACAGATTCTTTTAGAAAATTAACATCTCAGAGATGTCTAATTTCTTTTTCTTTGAAAGGTTGCCATATAAGATTGTTCATTCTTTAATTAATAAGGTAAATAAGTAGGCCACAATGTATTTCAGTTTAGACTTGTTTTTATTCTCATAGAAACTCGACGTGAATGATAGTGATTACATGTATAGATGCAATCCAGAAATTGTATACAATACTCCTTTCACAGATAATTTAGTCAGTGAAAAACTTTGCCGAATAACTAATTTACTAACTGTTTCTCTGTCTTGGATGTTCGCTTTATATAATCTCTATCGAAATTTCTCGAACACTTCAAAAGCTACCGCCAGATATTTCTCGAACATTAACAATACTTACACAATAGAAACATATTAAAAATAATCAGAATTAATACATGATCGTTTAACATCATTACAAAACGGTCAGAAATGGAAATTAAAGATACTTAAACCCAAAACTATTCACACAAATCATTTTAAACTTTAGCAAATTGTACTTCAGGCATTGTAACTTGCATTAACACTTGGAATTACGAACATTTAAGCCATTATCTTACATAATTCTGTTCTTAATCATATTAAATAGCCTGTAAATAATTTCTTTTCATAAAACAAAGTCTATATACATTGATGTACAGGTAATTGTGAAACAAACATACAGGATGATATTCAATTGCTTCATAAAATACAATTACATTTAATTTTAGGTTTGATGGCTGTTACAGGCTGCTAAAAAAATTCAATTCAAAAACCTATAGAAATTTCGAGAACAATAACCCGGAACAATTAGGTGTCATAGAAAGTTAATTTACAGTGTTATGTATAAGAACAATTTCTAATCTCTAACAATAATACACTTGCTCCTCGGCTATAAAAATATAATATTAGTTGAGGAATGAATATTAAGAAATTATAATTCAATGACGCAGATTCAGTTTTTAAAATAGCCTTGCCGCATCTCCCAGTACTGCGGAAAAAATTACTAACGGCAGAAGTAATCAATTAATTCACTCTTATATTTATAATCCATTAGAATTTTTAATCAATGAAATACAATTAAATTTGTTATCCAAAAGTATGAAGTAATTAGAACAAATAATCTTCTAGCGCAGTTTCCGAAAATACGAGTAGTAGCAGTGAGCTGTCGACTCAAATGCATTGTCGATAACGTCTAATAATAAACAGTGTTTGTGACCTTTTTTACTTTTCGTCGAAAAATTGTAATGCTTTTA
Organism: Vandiemenella viatica; assembly: GCA_031002005.1. NCBI lineage: Eukaryota > Metazoa > Arthropoda > Insecta > Orthoptera > Morabidae > Vandiemenella > Vandiemenella viatica. The sequence goes on from JARYHS010006940.1 coordinate 22,108, forward strand.
AAAGTTCAACAGTGATTAAAAATTGGTGAAAAGCAACAGTGTATAACTGCTTTTTGTTTGCTTAGAAATAATATTTTGAAACAATTCTGAATGGTCACTCACAACATTATGGGTGTGGAAAGTTCTCTAGAATTTAACAAATGAATTAAAAAAGCTTATCGTCCCACATTAATACAGCCATGATCATATCTTCACAGAATAAAAGATTCTAACATGAATTATTAGACGAGAATCACCGTTCCAATACGATATTATCTGTAACATCACTGTCTAGAACCCTGTCAAGCAATCCTCCATCTCATTCTGTCTAGAGCTAATATCTTTATATCATTTTAGTAAATATAACCTATGTTATCAGAATACTACATTATATTATTATTACTCTCCTGTTCTGTCTTCGAAATGTTACATCTACTAACAAGTTAATCAATTCGAGAAGTCTTAAACTGTTGTAACAGCCCTCAAACCTAGACTTTAAATGAAATTGTGTTTTATGAAGTATTTGTAGCAAGCTAGAGTTTGATAGAATATGATTTTGTACATTTGTCTTACAATTTACTGTAAATCGGTGTAAGCAGCAAGTGAATTTCATGATAGGGGTACAGTATTGAGTGATGTAATGAATGATTTTGATTGTGCAAGGGTCGATAACATGGTAGAGCAGAAAGGGGATCAAAAGAGTATTTTGTCACTCATTTCAGTATGTGAAAGTAATAAATTTTGTGTAGAAGATTTACAGGATGGTCACAGGTTAATTACCAAAAATAATGCAGAATTTGTAGAATATAGTACTGTATGGCTATCTGAAACCAGTTTGATCCAGCATGGCATAGTTGGGACTTATGTTTGCTTATAAAGGTGGGGGGAAAGTTTGCAAAAGTGCTGAAATTGAGGAGTTTCTCAGATATCTTGAGGAAGGGGGTGATATGGTGGTGTCGATAGAAGAAAACCCAGATGAGGAGGAGAGTTGTGAATTAGAATCTTTTTCTGCCGAACCGAGGGAGAGTAAAAGGCTCGTCTACCAGTCCTTAATTTCGAAAAATGTTCTGAATGTCAATTAGCTGATACGTTGTTTAGTTTTTTATTTGATGGAGATGATGGTATTGAAGAAACAGTGGACGTAAGAAGTTCCCTTAACGTGTTTCTGATTTGGAAAAAATATACAAAATGTAACTTAGGTGGCACAATGTTTTGTACACTCTTTGATGTAGGAGGTAACAGTGAAGTTTTAGTGGCTGAGAAAATTAATCATGTTGTGGAGGAAGCCATTATTGATCCTGATGTTATGACAATTGTAAGTACTATTTCAGATAATTTGTTAGGTATAGATTGTAATCAGTTAAGGGATAATGGAATTGGAAGTAATTAGGGGCTGAACTGCAGTAGTTACGATTGTATATCTGTAATGCCAATTGATTTAGCACATTCTGTTAAGGGACAAACAACTTTCAAAAATATAACCATATGATCTTTCAGCTGTATTACGCTTATTCCAAAGTCTGATGTTTGAGTTCATTCAAAGTTTATGTATCTTGTAACGTATAGTAAAGCTTTGTATATATATAAGTATAGTATCAGATGTTCATTGAAAAGTAGTAGAAACGTGGAAGATTCGAAAAAAGTACATTTTTTTTGAAATTCAGGAAAATCCTGGAACAAGGGCGTTGCCAGGATTTTGTTCAAGGAGGGGGGGGGCAGGCATGAGAAAACTTATAATATGCATGCTACAAAAACAATTATTAATATATATATACTATTATTTAATTAATTTAAATTGTATATATATATATATACACTAATAAAAACTTTCGAGCAACTTCATCTGCAATTTTATCACAATTATCTTGTAAAATTTTCTGTGTACACTTAACATACACAGACCGTTTAAGTGGTTCTCTAGGATATTTCCGCCTCATTTAACTCTTTTGTAAGGTCTAGTTGTGGAAGATTTTCTGTTGTCATACCCTTGTCGTTCCATACTTAACACCATAGTTTGACTTCATAATCAAAAAATAGTAATTTTTATCATTGGCAGAAACTACGGGATTTTTTTTTTTTTTTTTTTTTTTTTTTTTTTTTTTTTTTTTTTTTAATCAACCAATGCCCTACTTAACCTTTAACATGGATGTAGCTAGAGATTGCAATCCATAATGAGGGATCATTTGGTAGTCTTGCTGATCCAGCACCAAATTAAGAGGATCCGCAATCCGTAAAATGGGGTTAAAACATGTTTCAATATTCGTCACCTTGCCTCCCTGTCGTCACTTTACGGTCCCACTCGTTCTCTACCGGTTGTATCACCCCGTTTACCTATACCCGTCAAGTTGACAAATGACTCATGAGAATAAATGTGTGGTTATATCGTCCGTGATCATAAGTAAATAGATTCACTTTTACGATTTTGTAAGAGTTACAGTTTTATTTTGTGTGCATTACTGTAATTTGAGTTATGTCGTACTATTGCAAAACTATGTTCCAGATCGTACACACAATAAAGATACAATTAGAGTTGTTTCCTAGGAGGAAGTAGAAACAATACAAAAAGAAGATTACAACTATTGACAGCTATTTCAAAATCTATTGAATAAATGATGTGTTAAAATGATTTTGTCATAAACTGTACTTCATCGTATTTGAGATATATTATTTCAAAAACTGAATTTTAAGTTCCTAATTCTGCTAATTCTATAAGATCTGTGATAACAAAGTTTTCAAATACCTTAAAAGTTGACATAATTGATCAGTTTGAATATATTCAAGAAACAATGGCAAAGATATTCGTTGACTGTATGATGAGTGGATGTCCCAAAAAAATCATCTATATGTTCACCGCAAAGAAACACATTTTAATATCAGCTTGCTTAGAATACGCAATTTGGTCAAAGAGCGGCTGACAAGCTTTGCTGTTTCTGTTGAAACTGATGATATCGGCAAAAGATCCGTCAGAACAAGCGTCATGGAAATCGTTCTGCCTTGGTAACAGCAATTTTACTTTTCACAAATCACACAATTGGCAGTTGTCGAGATTTTATAGCCCCCCCCCCCAAAAAAAGAGGAAACCCACAGTAGGAAATTGAACGCACAGAAACAACTTTAACTCGGACGTAGACAACGAAGACCTGGATGCTACAATTGAAGCACAAAATGTGACCACAATATTTGTTCATGCACATACTGAGGTAATTTCCAGATATAATGGACTCATAAGGTGCAGAAAGTTGTTAAGTTTTTCAAATCGTTTTTTATTTATGATCATTTCAATCAAACCAACGAACGAGGAGGCAGAACGTGCTTTCTCGGCTGCTGGCTATATATGTAATTATGTGCAAATAAAGTGATAGTTTCAATACTTATTAGAAAAATATATTATTTTTCAATCTGACGTGATTTACTTTAATGCATGTAATGTGATCTAAGACTAAATACTTACCATAACTGATTATTTACTAAATGAATAGAGTTAGGTTTTAAAATAAAACGTTTAAAATCTTAATGTATAATCCCAAAACTCTGCTCCAGAGAAGCTATCAAGGAATTTAAATAATATATGAAAATAGATTACTTTCAAATATTGTACAGAGGCTCAGCAGGGTGGTGGAACGATGTTGTTGGACAGATACAATGTGCGGGACTTTCAGATCGATCCAAATGGCAGCTGCACTTCTCGTAGTTGTGTTTAGAGTATTTTAGTTCTCCGTATCCGCGTTGCTGTGATGATCTTTTATGACAGAAATTACTCCATTAATATGATCCATGCATGTATACATATCGATCGTCTTTGATAGTAACGCAGTGGCAACAGGTTCCCGTACCCTGAGTTCTCAATCCATCGCAAATAATCAATTCTAAATTAGTAGTAGCTCACTATAACTGGTAAGTACCTTCCTCGCTGCATCATTTCCTTCTCTAGAAAGATTCGAATGTCCATTGATAATGTCTTCAAAATGCTCGTTAAAAATAGCAAAACACATATATTTTTTAGACCAGCGGGTCTTGTATAAAGCCAAAAAATTTGGTATGTAAAAGGTTTCTCGTAAAAAGTTTATGATGTACTCTATGGGGGTAATTGGGTTCCGTATTTCTGTAATTTGATTTAAATTATTTATAACCAGGTCAAATCTGTAGCTTGCGCAATGAAAATACAAGGCCTTTTTTTAAATTTCTCTTTAAAATTTTTTTGAACCCCACCAATATCACCCGCCAATGTAGATAAATGTCATATCGTTGGCTAACTCACCTGTCAGATACATGTTATATCGTGACGCGCTGTCACCACATTCTAATGTGCACTTTTTATTATGTAAATCATAATGTTAGAGTAATTTACATAAATATTGGGTGACCACGTAGATAATTTTTTAGTAATTTCCTAAAGTACGCAATATTCCAAGTGAGGAGTGTAATGCAATGGTGAACATTCAGTGTATCTTGTTGCAACGAATATTAAAGAATTATTGAGCTGTGTAGGCTTGAAGCTAATCGTGGCCTTCCCGAGCCACCAAGACAGGAAGTCAGAGATAAAGGGTTTTGCCGGCTTTCACCTTGGGGTGGGGAGTCCACAACAGGCTGCTGACCTGATATAAAAACCCGCCACCCTCATATGTTCTCACCCCGGCAAACTTAGCCGAATATGTCCGACCTCTGTGATATATACACGGGGCAAATAAGATATCGGAGATATCACGTGACATTAGGTGCCAACCTCATGAGCCAATCCAAATGAGCACTTAACTTAAAATTCTGGGAATTTTCTGTTTAATGTGATCTTTGAGACTGCAAAGGGCGGAGACAAAAGTTTCCTGGTAGACAGAAGAGCGACGAGCTTCATTCGATTCTAGGCTAGTCTGTGGTGGACTCCGAATGTTGGCTTTTCTCGCCAGCTGCTGCCGTCCGACTCCTGGTGTCGAAAAACTGACGCTGCCAGCTGGCTGGAACAGATTCGCACGGCGACACTGCCAGTAATGCGATGATGCGCATTACCAGATACCAGATTGGACGTGCCGTAGCCGCCTTGTGAGACAGTCTCACATTCCGTGGGTCATCTCCGAATACCGCAGACATCAGACGCAGAACTACAATGGTAAATCCTTACGATCAAGCCATCTGATTGTGCATTCCGTGAAATTGAACCCTTAAGAGTCTTTGAGAGGATAGATCCATGTTCTAATTTTGTAACTGAAAAACCTCTGAGCTAACGGCGTAATTTACCAGAACTAGTTATTTTCGGATGGTATATTGTTCATTCGTGGCACCCATGATTTTTTTAAATGTAAAGTCACAGTATTATGATACCTATGTCTGAGGTCGTCATGACTTGTATTGTGCATTGTTTTCCAAGTATCATTCTTTCTTGCACATTAATTCTGAGATGGATTTAAAAGTAAATTGCAATTGTTTGCTTGGTCATCACGGCTAATTGTACCTCTGAGCGTTGCTTTCATGATTTTGCCAATTTGTGTTAATGTTAACGGTAAATTCGCTTAGACTTGTAATTGCCAATGATAAGAAAATAAATGTCATATTGTGACAGTTTTCCTATATTCCAACTAACATCACAAATCTTGCAAAATCCATATTTTCACTCCTTCATAAAATTAAAATTAAAATCCCCATTTATTAATGATTAATAATAAATCATGAAAGATAACTATAACGTATTTATCCACCAACTTATCCCTACTACATAGTGAAAATCAGACAAAGGACTTGGCAAATGATTATTATTATTGACTTAAACTTGCTGTACGTCTGCTTCATAAATTATATATTGGTACAAAAGTGGGCGGTATGTAAAATGTTTGCCTACCTCTGCAGTCAGGGGCGTAGCTACTATGGGGCTAGGCGGTGCAGTGCACCGGGGCCCCTACGCTCAGGAGGCCCCCACTCATACCTCAGGGGCCCCCAAGCGCACCTCTGGGGTTCCCCAGTGCACCTCTGGGGACCCCCAAGCGCAGTTCAGAGGGCCCACGGGCCTACCAACGTCTAAGGGTGCGTTTATGTTGGAGCTGCGATAAACGATGAGAGCGGCGATACTAGCAAAGCGAAGAAAAGTGAAACATTGTCGACAATGGATGTGTTTAAATATTGGAGTGGCGCGAAGAGCAACGCATAGTAGCAGAGCAGCGATGAGAGCGACGCTAATCGCTGCGAGCATTTTCTTCGCTATTATCGCGGATCCCTGTCAACCGTTTATAATATCTCGTTGGTCGGGGTATTATTTTACTTTGAAAAACACCATGTATGGTGCCAGCTCGCAAAAGTAATAAAGGATATTTACTTTAATTAAATAATATTTATAATGGGCTCTTCACATGACAATTCTCAGGGGATCACACAAAAGAAATGGGTTCACATTAAAAGAAAATGAATTTATTCATTAAGACAAAATTGATGTCATTTCAAGATCACAAATGTATGGCAAACATATGATAGGTACCCAGGCTAATAGCTCTTTAATTCTGGCATGAGTCACTCAGGGCAGTTTCCAGGGTTTTGAGATGTTGCAGAATGTCTCTATATCAGCAGGCGGTACACATTACCCGGCATGGACACTGGTCGGCGGCGGCGACGGCGTCGGCGTCGGCGGCGTCGGCGTCGGCGGCGTCGGCGTAGGCGGCGTCGGCGTAGGCGGCTGATACACACAGCTACCTCCGTTTATCACTTGTAGCAGCAGCCACTGCCCACAACCTTGCTCTCTGGCGTCCAGCAACGTTCTCATCTTTCCCGACGACATAGAACATAGCAAAAGAAACACCTCGGAGGAGTAGATGCCATCCCCTCCATCCTCTGGCTGTCCCACACACTGTACCACATACGGCAAGCCCTCCAGAAAAAACAAAAATATCGCGAGAAGAGAGGGCGGTCTGTGTCCCGCGCCCCTGCGTCAAGCCAAACATGTCTCTGGGGACAGGCGTCTGCCTTCTATCATCGTCTGGCCCTCAGATACACACAATGTCGGGCAGCACACCCCCGCGCCAGCGAGCCGACGTGCTGTGTAGGACATTACAGCTTCAACTGCCACCTCCACAAAAATTTGAAATTTCCTATTTAAAGTTCAAATTTTTCATTCAGTCCATGTGACATATCCTCTCACTTTGTCCCGAAACATTTCATCCTCACGCTCTTTAGCCAGAACTGTCTCTTCAACCTATCGTTTGCCCGAGTCATACAATACCTTGATAAAACCACCCATTTCGAAACTTCCCTCTGCTGAAAAGTCATGCGGATTGTCTCATTGGTCAACAACCACTACAGTGACTGCTCGATCTTACACTGCGCTCCGCTACGAGCACGAAACTCTCTCTGTGACATTCATAACAATGGGCATGGCGTAAATGATACCAGTTGGGTCCAGCCTATCTTATGGCTACACATACAACTTAGACAGTACACAACATCTAAACAATAACACACAGTGTTCAGAAAAATACTTAATCCTAAGAAACTATAGTCTCAGAAAATACATCGTTGTGCCGTTATCCAGCCTTTCTGATGGTTACAGATATTATATTAACAATACAATACATATAAAATACCAGCACACAGTGGCTCAAAAAAATTAATTCTACCAGATTGTGGCCTCACAAATCATCCTTCCTGTACTCTCTGTTAACAAAATTACAAATGAGAGTGCAAAAATGCAGAAGGATTAATACAAAAAATAATCACCAAGCCATCACATAAAGGCAAATCTTTATCGTTCACAATGCCCATATAACCAAACAGAGAAAACCATTGTGTCCGAAAACAAGTGCAGCAATGAACCCTTATAGAGTACTTAAACCCCTAAAAACAGCTTTCAATATCCATTAAAAAAACTTAAAATCTTCAAACTTCATCTTACAATAACTAATCCTATGAAGTGACGGCATATTCTCTTCATACGTATACACTCCTTGCAGCTAACAGAATTTACAGTCGCAAAGCTTCCACGTAGAGCAGAACTGACTTCATAACAGCCACCCTCACGCAGATGGTAAGGTGCCTGCCCCCAAACAGATGGAGCCCAGGTCCCTGCACCCCGGTGAAGTCAAGGACACCCTCTGCCTCAGCTGACACTCCCAGTTTCTAAACAACCCACACTCTTATGCTTCGGCTCCTAATTCGAAAGCCATGGTTCACCGACCTATTCTGTATCCCTTACTCTAAGAAAGTAAACTACTAGTATTCTATCAAATCTACAGCCTCATTAACCTAGCATAAAAAAAAAAAACATATTATACCCTGCAGAAAATGCCTTCACAATGAATAATGCATACATAATCATAAGAAGTTCGTCACCCTGTCAAATAACTTGCATAATATCTAACAGTGGAAGCAATAACTATTCTCCGAGAAATCATATGGGAAGACTTTAACAATGTATAACTCGCCTTCCTTATTATCTATCCCTGATGGTACTGCCGGAGACTCCGAGCGTTGTAAATCCCCACCTCCACTTCGCCATCTACAAGCAAAAACGCATTTGTGGCCACTGATTTTTGAATGCGGTAGGGTCCTTTAAAGAGATGGAAGAATTTGGCAATTTTCTTCTTCAAAGCATCCGATTGCGAGACACAGCGAACCAATACCAGATCGCCTGCGTTGAAAACGTGAGGTTTTTTTCCGTCCTCCCTCGCCTGTCTCCTTCTTGCCTTCTCCAGGAGGAATTCCCTTGCTCGCACCACCCTCACATCCGGGTCAATGTTTGCCACTGGTTCTGGGCAACCTACCAGCCGGTCAACCAGCGTTTCGGCTGGCGTCCCGAAGTGCAGCTCCACTGGCCGGTATCCCGTGCTGCAGTGAATACAGTGGTTGAAAAAATCTTGTATCATGGGCAGATGCTTTACCCATCCGGCATGATTATCTCCAACCAACATCCTAAAATAGGCCCCTAGCTGGCGATTGTATCTTTCCACAATGTTACTTTGTGGGTTCCTAATCGAGCTGAATATCGCCTTTATTCCTGCCTGGGCCAGTCCATCCCGCCATCTTTTGCTTGTGAAGATGGTGGCGTGGTCACTAAGCAGACGACTCGGCCGTCCGCATTCTGGCACGTACTTGTCCAGAATGATGCGGAGGCATTGCTTCGTCGTAGTGAAATTCGTCGCATACAGGCGGACCAGCTTGGTAAAGGCATCGACAACAACCAGTACAAACTGTCGGCCATACCTTCCCCGTGGGAGTGCTCCAAAAAAATCAAGGCACGCTAACTCATTTGGAGCACTTGGAGTAATGGGAGTGAGTTCCCCAACATAACTCCTATTCGGGGGTTTTACTCTCTGGCACAAATCACATCCCCTGACAGTCTTAGCTACCCGCATCTTGAGCGAGGTAACATACCATTCCCGGCGGAGCATTTGAAACGTCCTTTCGGTGCCCTGATGACCGAAGTGCTCATGGTACATGCGTACTATTTCCCCCGCCATAGTTTGTGGCATCCACACTTGCCAGTTTTCTATCTCGGGGTCCAGGCGGAAACACACTCCCTCGTGGATTTGGCACATTACCGCTAAGTTGCAGACTCTTTGGTCTTCCCCGTTTCCTCCACGCTCAAGGAATTGTCTCATCCTCCCTATTTCTTCATCCCCGCGTTGTTCCGTAATAAGTCGGTTGCGAAATTCGATGGGATCGACGCCAGCAATCACCCTGGCAGCCGCAACCATAATCTCATGCCCTTTCGCCACATGGCCGCCGGACGGAACGAGGTCTTTCGGAAAACGGCTCAGAAAGTCAGCCATCTTATTTTCAACCCCCTTGCAGTAGGACACTTGGAGGTCATATTCCTGCAATTGCAGAGCCCAACGGGTGACCCGACTAGAGGTGAATTTTGACTTCATGAGAAAGGTCAAGGCTTGGTGGTCCGTTCTCAAAAATGTTTTGCTGCCTAGCAGATACGGTCTAAACTTTGTTACACCAAACACCAGAGACAACATCTCAATTTCCGTCGTTTGGTAATTCCGTTCTGGCCCTCTCAGCGTGCGGCTGGCCGTTGCCACAACCTGTAGCTCTCCATCATCTGCTTGCTGTCGCAAAACAGCTCCGACACCCCTACCACTGGCATCACAATTAAGAAAAAATGGCCTTTCGTAGTTTGGGTGAGCGAGGGTCACCTTATTTCGGAAGGCTTCCTTTAATCGTGTGAAGGCTTCTTGTTGCTCCTCCCCCCATTTCCAGCGAGTGCCCTTCCTGAGGAGGTAATACAGTGGCTCATTTAGGTCTGCAAAACCCTCTATGCCGTTCTTGAAATAGCCACAAATCCCCAGAAACTGCCTCACCTGTTTCACAGTCACGGGAGTCGGAAAACGCAAAATCTCTTCCACCTTTTCCGGAGCGGTCTCAATCCCTTCCGGCGTAATCCGAAACCCCAGGAAGCTGACCTCTCGCGCACACAGATTGGACTTGTCAGGCCGCAGCGTCATCCCACGCTTGGCCAAAACCCCAAAGAGCGTATCCAGGTGCGACATGTGTTGCTCGAATGTGTCCGAAAATACGAGGACATCGTCCACATACACGGCACAAAATTCCTTTACTTCCGCCGGAAGCACTTCATTCATAGCCCCCACGAATGCACTTGCCGAATCCCGCACTCCAAAGGCGACTCTTCGGAACACATACTGAGTACCCTCAAATAGAAAGGCCGTGAATGGCCTGCACTTTTCGTGCAGCTCCACTTGATGGTATCCAGCGGTTACATCAATGGTGGAAAACCACCTTCTTCCATGGAACTTACTGACGAGATCAGCAATAGGCTCCGGGCGCTCCGCGTCGCCTATTATTCGCTCGTTCAGCTTCCGCGCGTCAAGACAGACACGGGCGGTTCCATCCCGTTTGACCGCTACCGCTATAGGGTTAACAAATGGTGAAGGGGCTTTGTCAATTATGCCATGATTCAGCATCATCCGCAGCACGCTTCTCACAGCCTCTCGATGTTTCATCGGAACCGGGTAGCTGTGCGCTTGAAAGGGACTATTATCTTTGACCTGGAACTCGTGCGTAATTCCAACAATTTTGCCGGGGCGGTAGGAAAATACAGCGAGATTTTTTCGAAGAATTTTTTTCAAGGCGCTCGATTTCGCGACGTCAAGGGTATCGTTGCGCTTAGCATTCCGCTCCAGTTCGCACAACACCTCATTCCTTTCATGTCTCGAGTAGCGCACACATCGGCAACACTGTCGCGTCGCTCTCCTGCGGGGGCGACCTTGCACTCGCCGGCTCCCCTACGTCGATCCTTCGCAGACCATAGCTGTCGCTGCTCGCGTCCCACTGTAATTTCTCTGCTGTCAGCCCAGAGATAGTGTTGGTTTCCCAACTAATGACAGCTCTCTTTTCGCTCAAAACATCCGCTCCAACAATGACACCGATGCTAAGCCCTGGGACGACATATGCTAGTATTTCTAAGATCTCCTCTCCGAACGTAACGTTCAAAAGAACCTGCCTATTTACTGTCTTCAATTTTTGTCCAAACGCAGGCACCAGTGACAATTTTTCACCTTGCAAGAACTTTATGTCCACACCTGATTCTAGGGCTTGTTTCACCACTCTCTCTGCGACCACTGTGAGAGCGCTCCCGCTATCTATAAGAGCTGTCACCTCACTGTGCTGAATACGCCCCGTTATGACGGGGCAACAACCTATTCTTCCGTTACGTGGCAGCGTCGGGGGGTCAGTATCCTCCAGGTTATTTAAACCGTCCTTCCAAATGCGCAGGTCGTCTCCGCTCGCCCTGCAGTCATCGCTTCCTGGAGGAACCCCTGTCCTTCGTCATGCCTGCCCGCCGGCAATTTGCGGAGTCGCAGTGGCCCCACCCCCCACGGAGTGGTCGTTGACCTTCGCCGCGGGGGCCAGAGGCGCCTCCCTTTGTGTCGTTAAGGCGTTGATACCTGACTCATGCTGTGGCGGTGAGTGGTTTCCGGAAGACCTGGCCACTTCGAAGCGCCGGTCATTGCCAGCATTCCCGCGGTTCCGGTTCCCATTCCATCGCGGCTTACCTTGATTGCCCCCCGACCTTCCCGTCTGCACAAAACCTTCATTCTCGGGCTTGGCGTGGTCGTACGTCTGCACATAGCCAGGGCGCTCCTCTCCTTCTTCCACCATCCTTAGGGTCGCGACGAACTGTTTGAAAGTAGTTATCACCGCGGGGTTTAACAACAGCTGCACTGGCTGCGAGAAATGAGACCTCAGAGCACCACAGAGCTCACTTTCATCCATCGGCTGATCCAGAAACCGGGACTGCTTCGCGAGTCTCTCGGCATACGTGGCCATAGACTCGTCCTGGTTAGAGTGATAACGTCCCTGGTACAACCTTCGCCTCAGATTGCTCTGCGCCGCCCGTCCCCAGAAAACCTCCAAGAACATAGCTCTGAACTCCTCATACTCCGACTCGTCATTAAAATTAGTGTCGAACCACACTCTCTCCTCTTCCCCAAGACACTGGTAGATAACAACCATTGTCATTTGGTCGGGGACACTCTTGACCCGAAGATACCTTTCCAATTCTTTCAGAAAGCTCTTCGGATGGGTTCCCCTCTTTCCACTAAAACGGGGAAACGGCAAATCTACTGCAAGGGGCAGGGTGTTGCACACGGGCGTCTTTTCACCCACCTGTGCGCCAACGCGTGTCATTTCTTCACGAAGTCCACGCAGTTCGCAGTTGATTTTCACTTCCAAGGTCCCTTGCGCCTCGCGAACATTCGCGCAGTCTGTTCTCGTTTCGGTGACACTCTTGTCGACACCGCTAATCAGCTCCCCAAGCTGTGTCATCTTCTCACCGTGACCCACTTCCATTTCCACGATTCGCATTTCTAGCAAGTTCGTCCGTGTTTTCGTTTCTTCGGCTACTTCCGATACGCGTCTCTGCGCGTCCAACACCTGCTCCTTGGTGCGGTCAACAGCACTGCTTAACGTTTTCTGCGCCATTTGCAGCGATTGCACCGACTCCTTAATTTCGCCTACCCTTTTTTCCATCGCGACCGTCAATTCCTCCCTGAGCGCCGACAATTGTTCATTGGTTTTCCTGTGTTGTTCATTCGTGTTTCTCTGTTGTTCACCAACCAAGCTCAAACTTTCAGTTATGGATGTTAACCTTTCGTTAATGGGCCCCATCAGCTGTTGCATAAACTGCAAGATATTCTGAGGCATCATAATTTCGCTAGTCTGGTTTTGCGACAGCGGCACGAAATGATCGTTAGTTTCTGAAATCGGAAGATAACTAGCAGTGCCTTCCCCAGTGGCCGTCTCCTGATGCTTCGATCAACATTTCCAACCACGGAGCTATCAATTAAATGACCACGATTTCCCTCCATTGCGGATTCCTGATCTTTTGGCTCTGACGGACTGTGACTTTGTGCCATCCCGGTAGATTTTCCGGACCTCAGTTTCATCCACTCAAAAGCACCCAAAAATTTAGAAACTTCGTAAAACAAATATTTAACCACACTTCTCCTCCCACAATTCAATATTTATACCGGCACATCCACGAGAACATTCCAAAAATTCTCAAACGCACAATTATTGATGGAATGAACGCTAAAACGCACAAAACTCAATTATGCAGAGCATAGATGCTCGGGGCATTCTAAAAGCACGACAAGCAAGAAAAGTTTATAAAAAACCATACTCGTCACAGAAGACCGGCAAAACAAGCATAATTTTCCGACGCTGAGATGCTGTGAAAATCTTACCTCCCTAGTCTCCAAACATTTTCCAACAACAGAATAACCAACAAACAAGTACAAACAAAAGGACAACTCGAACGTAACCAAAGACCATCACTTTACATCTTCTTCCACCATTGACCAACAATTTATGCAACGTCGTTTTTTTTTATACCTCAACAACCCATGAAACGTAAACAAACAGCTGTTCAATGTCACACACGTGAATAGATAATCACCTTGCTCGGGATGCCCAGAGGAGTCCTCTGCTGTTACAAATAACAAATATTATACATAATCAATCTTATCATTATACATTGTATATGCTGGACCTCTGCTATCACTGCCACACCGCAAAAATGCTGAAAAACACATAGAGAGTTCTACTCGCTAAAACGAAACGTTTGCAACATCTCAAACAGTCAGGCCACAGGTTGGAGCGCCATGTTATAATATCTCGTTGGTCGGGGTATTATTTTACTTTGAAAAACACCATGTATGGTGCCAGCTCGCAAAAGTAATAAAGGATATTTACTTTAATTAAATAATATTTATAATGGGCTCTTCACATGACAATTCTCAGGGGATCACACAAAAGAAATGGGTTCACATTAAAAGAAAATGAATTTATTCATTAAGACAAAATTGATGTCATTTCAAGATCACAAATGTATGGCAAACATATGATAGGTACCCAGGCTAATAGCTCTTTAATTCTGGCATGAGTCACTCAGGGCAGTTTCCAGGGTTTTGAGATGTTGCAGAATGTCTCTATATCAGCAGGCGGTACACATTACCCGGCATGGACACTGGTCGGCGGCGGCGGCGTCGGCGTCGGCGGCGTCGGCGGCGGCGTCGGCGTAGGCGGCGTCGGCGTAGGCGGCTGATACACACAGCTACCTCCGTTTATCACTTGTAGCAGCAGCCACTGCCCACAACCTTGCTCTCTGGCGTCCAGCAACGTTCTCATCTTTCCCGACGACATAGAACATAGCAAAAGAAACACCTCGGAGGAGTAGATGCCATCCCCTCCATCCTCTGGCTGTCCCACACACTGTACCACATACGGCAAGCCCTCCAGAAAAAAACAAAAATATCGCGAGAAGAGAGGGCGGTCTGTGTCCCGCGCCCCTGCGTCAAGCCAAACATGTCTCTGGGGACAGGCGTCTGCCTTCTATCATCGTCTGGCCCTCAGATACACACAATGTCGGGCAGCACACCCCCGCGCCAGCGAGCCGACGTGCTGTGTAGGACATTACACGTTTGATTGGTAAATGTTTTGTTAGGTCCCTTTTGTGGGACTGTAAATACAAAAATCAACATAACAGATAAATTGTACGATGAAATGGCCACTAAATATAATACAACACATAATTTTAAACTTCCTAAAGGGTATGATTTCCGTAATTGAAATTCATTTTAATATGTGTACATTATAAACTTGAGCTTAAAGTAAATAAAGGAAAGATAAAATATTAATACAGCCAAAGAGAAATGGTATATAATTTACTTAATAAAATATTTTTTCTATTAATATTAATTTAAATTATAAATATCAAATTAAATGCATAATATGTATTACTTTATTTCGAACTGTAACAAAAGTAGATTTTATATAAGATGCGGGTATTTTCTGCAGCTTGGTTTGGCCTTCAAATATTTCCGGTTGCCAAATTCTTATGATTTGAGACGCTAGTTTCTTTAAGTTGATATTAGTGACAGAGAAGGCATTGAACATTACATAGCAAACAAATGGTATTATTAATATTGACAGCTACGACTACAGAAGTTTCTATTGTTGTAGCTAAAATTCTCTGTTTAGAATATACTATTCCAAAGGAACATTTGGCAGTTTTTCGTGTTCTTGATAACCTGGGCTTCCATGTATTAAAGAGACATACAGAGCAGCAGATCTACCTGTTTACCAAAACCTCCAGCTTCAGTGTTTATAAATTTATAATTAGCATTGACCAATCCTTGCAGAACAATAGAAAAAAAAATCTAGTTATTCTTGAACATGAAGCCAGAGTAGGCAGGACAAGTAACTCTGGCGTGTTTTCCGTTGATAACGCCCATGAAATTCGGAAAATCAGAAATTTTGTAACGATTTTCAGCATTTTTTTTTTTTTTTTTTTTTTTTTAACTCTGTTCATCTGGAATTGTCATATGAAGTGGTTGAAATAATTTTCATAATCATTTCTCTTACAACTTCTAAAACTGTTGCAATGCAACTCCCATTCGAAAGGAATAAACTAAATTTCTTCTACATGTATGGCAGGTTAACAATTGGCTGCAATATAAAACAGGATTCTACGCTGCTATCGAAGTTCCAATATAAACACTACACGAAGAAAGAAATTGAGCGCCGCTCTTGTCGCCGCGTTTATCGTCGCTCTCATCGTTTATCACAGCTCCAACATAAACGCACCCTAAGGGGGCCCCTGAGACACAGGGATCCCCCTCACTAAGAGGCCCTCACTGCTCAGGAGTCCCTCAAGCTCAACTCAGGAGCCCCCAGCCTCAGCTCAGGGAGCCCTTACCAGCAACACAAAGCAAAAAAAAGGTCGCCCATGGCCTCAGGGCCCAAAATAAATTTCTTGCACCGGGGCCCTTGTTAACCCAGCTACGCCACTGTCTGCAGTAAACAATGTGCTCGCGTCTTTGACTCGCGCTAAAAAACCGCCACTGAGGCGAGCGGCAGTCCCGAACAAGTACGAAAGGTGAGTCTACGCGAGCGCAGTGTTTACACTCTCGCGTTCGTGCTGTCTCGCCTCGCTTCGTCGAAGCTCGCGCGAGAGTTTAAACGCGGCATAAAAAAAAAATCTTTATTTTCATTGTTATAACAAATAGTTTATTAGCCAGCGTTCCGGCGATGTCACAATATAAACGATACCATGCATTGTGAAGCAGGTTGAGTCAGCCTGCAGTCTATCGATATTTAGGCACGCGGCTAAGGCCCCCACTACGTGGCTCGCGCGCAGTTAAGCGAAGGTGTCTTTGAAGGCGTTGTCTCATGCGGCACAGTGACAGTTTGTTACCATGGATAACAAAAACTGTCGCCTTTTAATATACAATTGTACGGTGCTAAAAAAAAAATTGTGTGCAGCCTAATCAGACACAAATGTTATCACCTCCATCACCACCTCAACCATCACTTGGAACTCCAATCAACGAATATATAGAATTGCCAAATGACACGTTTAACATAGTATATTTTACCTAAGTAACGAGTAAGTTCTCGTTAAGAATGGCAACAGAGAACTGAATAGCAGTAAAAAATTTAGTTACCTTATCTTTGCCCATTCTTTCAGAGCCTCGCATAATGTGTCGAAAACATCTGAAACTGTTCATGAAAATGGTTGTTTTGATTCTCGATAAAGGCACTGCATGCTAGTACACGAGTCTCCAATAGGCTATTTGACAGTATTAAAAAAATATTATAATTTGAACTCATTCTCGTACATTAATGCTTCAGGAAGCTAATTTTTTTTTTTCAATTTTGAGACGAAAAGTGGATTATTTTTAATAAAAAAGCGAAATAAAAATTATAATTTTCTTACCTCTGGTCACAGGACAGAAAACGCTCTAGGATAGGTAGTCGGTTGAGTGACGTCACACGTCTGTAAACGCTGTGGCTGGGAAAGGAGGGTTTCCTATTATCCAAGTTTTCAACTATTTTTATTGTTTGTTCTACATCTACATCTACATCCATACTCTGCAAATCACAAACATTGTGGGTGGCAGAGGGTGCTAAGCACCAATCCTAAACCCGCCCATTCCAATCCCGAATAGTGCGAGGAAAGAAGGAATACATATAAGTATCAGTACGGCATCTTATTTATCTAATCTTATCCCTCCGGTCATTGCGACCTAAATAGGTTGGCGGAAGAAGTATTTCATTGCACTCGAAATTTAAATTTTTTCGCATATTCTCCAATAAATTAGAACGCAAGCTACGTCGTCTGTCTTCCAAACTATCCCAGCCCAATCTATGTATCAATTCTGTGACGCTTTCATAAGGGCTGTAACAACAAGTCACGAATCTAGCGGCTCTCCTCTGCACCCTCTCAACTGAGTCAAACAGAACCTTGCGATACGGATCCCAAACCCCACAACAGTAATCCAGATGCGGACGCACCAGTGTTTTATACGCTATCTCCTTTGTTTGAGCATTACAATTCCTCAAAATACGACCTATGAATCGTAATTTAGAATTTGCCTTGCCTACGACGGAAGTTATGTGCATGTCCCATTTCATGTTGCTTTGTAATATCACCCCCAGATACTTCACGGAATCAACCGTGTCAACAGGTGAATTGTTTATTTTATAATCGTGAACAACCTGATTCTTCTTGTTACTTATCCGCATTGCCTTGCACTTTTTGCAATTAAGTGTAAGCTGCCATTTACGGCAACAATCGAAAATAGCATCCAAATCACGCTGAATTTCTAAGCAGTCGTCGGAGCACCTTATTTCTCTATAGATAATCG
Organism: Vandiemenella viatica; assembly: GCA_031002005.1. Lineage (NCBI taxonomy): Eukaryota > Metazoa > Arthropoda > Insecta > Orthoptera > Morabidae > Vandiemenella > Vandiemenella viatica. The sequence continues at coordinate 40,233 of JARYHS010006940.1, forward strand.
CATCGTCGGCAAACAATCGCAACCAGCATTTGACGTTGTCACCTAGATCGTTTATAAATATTAATAAAAGAAGTGGACCTATTACACTTCCCTGAGGAACGCCCGAAGTAACATTTATCTTAGATGAGGCTTCCCCGTCAACAACGACATATTGTGATCGACCAGTTAGAAAATCACGTATCCACTCGCAAATCTGAGCCGAAATACCGTAAGCTCTAATCTTCGCTAAAAGTCGGTTGTGTGGCACAGAATCAAAAGCTTTTTGAAAATCCAAAAAAAAAAACGCATCAACTTGCGAACCTGCATCGATAACTTTCATTATGTCGTGGGAAAATAGGGCCAATTGTGTTTCACACGATCGCTGCTGGTCATTTCTTGTTATTATTGAAATTTCATTTTGAATACAAAATCGAGAACAATTTGTAAAAGCCTACAGCGGAAAAATATCGAAAATAGACGCCTTATTTGTGGGACTGGCAATAGAAAAAACCCCTGACTTTTATTCTGCTGAGCTTAAAAATGTAACAGCTTCAATTTGAGTCTCATTTATATTTAAATTGAAAGTTAGAGATTGATTGTTGTCTGTTAGCAAACCATACGTCGAAAATTTCTGTACGAGAAGTTTGTGCAGTGAAAATAAAGAAAAGTTGTATGGGTGTCGCAAATATGCGCAAACAAATGAAGGTATTTCTTGTAGCTAATAAGCAGCTATTTCAAATAAATATAGAAAGAGACCGATAAAATTTGGTATAATGAACTAAAATGTAAAATGCAATTGGCTCAGTAGTTTTTTTTAATTAAAAATAATCTCGCTCTGTTTTAATGATGCTAATGTATCACGGAAAAAGCATGCGTAAACTTACAGGGCGTTCGCCGGGAAACGCCACCCACTGTTAGTGCTACAAGGAAGAAACTGTTCCCGGCGAGCGAGCGGTCAGCTTCCGGCATTGTTCGACCGTCGGCCGCGGACTATTTCATAATAATTACGCTTCATAAACTTGTATGTGCTAAGCATTTAAATGTGACGTGAGTTGCGGATCAACAGTGCCATCGTGGACACCCTGCAGGTACCAGTTGCAAAATCTAATCCTAGGCCCCTGGTCTATTTCTGTAATTTTATGCACCACAATTGTTTTGTACCGCTTTAAGTGAACTAGCTTTGTTACTTTCCAAGCTGACGTCTTAGATACGCCTGCCTGCTGCCCTAACTGACTTAATGATTTTTTGGGTGACTGTTTTAGTCGAAAAGCGATATCGTCAATTTTCTCCTCTGTGAGAGTACGGTTGACCGACAGTCTCTCTTTGTTAAAACATGAACCCGTTTCTCTTACTTTTTTAACCAGACGCAGAATTGTTGATTTAGCTGGCAGTAAAGCGCCCGGATATTCGCGACGAAATTAACTGCGACACTTTTTAAACGACTTCTTCTTCGCATATGTATCGTAGAGAAATATTCTTTGTTGCAAACTGTAACGTACCATAATTTTACTCACACTCAAACACGGTACAGATTAGTAAGAGTATGAAGCCCCAAACCAGCCAAACCGCAAAGAAACGTTTATTCACAACACTGTTGGGGCAGCGGAGGTGTTAAACAGTGCGGTGATTCACGGCGCCGTGTGGCGGGAGTTGCTGGCTCCACTGTCCCAGCAAGTTGCCGACGGCAACAGACTGGGAGGGTAGCGTTTCCCGGCGAACGCCCTGTACCTTGCGGATCGCCAAAAGCAACAGAAACACACAAGTCACTACTAACACACAGACACAAAGCGTAATCATCGACCAAGCTCAGTCAAACTATTTTTTCTATTGTTAGGAGTGAATTTGTGGAAAATAAACCTTTGTTCCGAGTAATATTGTTTATCTACTTTGAATATAAATAACTATTTTGTCTGCGTAGACTATTATCAAAACTGACTTTTGTCCCTCTAGATTTAGAAAATATCACACTGTGCGGCGTCTCCCGGATGCGAGGCCAGAGCGTTAACCGCTCACTCACCACGCTCGGAACAACTGGATGTTGTGGGCCATTTTTCTTAATTGCAGATTAAGGCTTATAGATAAATGATATTTTTTGTCAGTAAAACTGAATTTGTTTGTTTATTCATTTACCTACCTCGTTTCACTTCATCTCACACGAAGAAACTGTGAAGTGTTTCCTATTAACATAAAAAGCAATTAAGAAGTAGTGTCCTGACAGCTGTGTGATTGAAGAGTGGTAATGGAATTCAGAACGCCCTACGTTTGAACCTTGGTTGGGATAATATTTTTTACGTGCATTTTTTTCCGTTTATGTTTGCTGTTTTTTGCACTACTATGTTTTTATTCGAAGAATTCATGATAGTTACTAAGCGTCATACAAGCGTTTGAAACATATTCCTACCATACATGAAAACTTTTAATTTTTAAACATACCAGAGAGAGAATATCATGAAAAAAATACAGGTGCACGGCGGCGAATAATGGAATTTATTATAGATGTGACATCACTTGTAGAAATCTTGCAACAGTTCCGGAACGCGTTGTGTCCTTTCCGTTTTTAATTTTTACCTGACGATACAACTGCAGATTACCTGCGTCTATTAAGCGGTATTTACTTTTAAAATGCAAGTAATATTTTTTAAAAAAACCTGTTTATGGTGTGCAAGTAACGTCCAATTTTCTTTTTAAAATCTTCTTTGATTGTTTCAAACGGTTGTAATTCGCTTGTTATCTAAAAAGTTGTGAAGCCTTCAGAAAAAAAAAGAAAATTTAAATGATGTTTTGGTGGTTTTACGGGAAAAAATGATTATGCGATGCAACCAATAGCAACTAGTATCCAAAGAAAATAACAAAAGAAAACAAATTGAACATATTCAGAAGCTAGGATCGAACCTTAGGATCCTAACCCTAATAATTCTGGCCTTAATCAACGTATTACATTTACTGTAACTCTACAAAATCGCGGTGTAAATAAGATTCATAGAAAATCGTAGGTGGGTGCAGGATAGGGCAAAGTTGGGTGTGTAGGGGCAATTGCCACCGGAACGTGTGCTCCAATGCAATTAAATTAAAATTAAAAATTAATTAGTTTTAATAACATGAGGTTAAAAAAAGTATCAGCCGTATGGGGCATTGGTTGAAATATCGTAAGTGACTTTGTCGCAATATCAAATTGAAGTTGTTACATTTTTAAGCTCCACATAATAAACCTCAGTGGTTGTTTGTATAGCTAGCCCCACAAATAAGGCATCTACTTTCAATATTTTTCCGCTGCAAGCTTTTACAAATTGTTTTCGATTTTATACACTCCTGGAAATTGAAATAAGAATACCGTGAATTCATTGTCCCAGGAATGGGAAACTGGGGTCAGATACAACACATGATCACACAGACAGAACCATAGGCACATAGACACAGGCAACAGAGCATGCACAATGTCGGCACTAGTACCGTGTATATCCTCCTTTCGCAGCAATGCAGGCTGCAATTCTCCCATGGAGACGATCGTAGAGGTGCTGGATGTAGTCCTGTGGAACGGCATGACAAGCCATTTCCACCTGGCGCCTCAGCTGGACCAGCGTTCGTGCTGGACGTGCAGACCGCGTGAGACGACGTTTCATCCAGTCCCAAACATGCTCAATGGGGGACAGATCCGGAGATCTCGCTGGCCAGGGTAGTTGACTTACACCTTCTAGAGCACGTTGGGTGGCACGGGATACATGTGGACGTGCCCTGTTGGTACAGCATGTTCCCTTGCCGGTCTAGGAATGATAGAACGATGGGTTCGATGACGGTTTGAATGTACCGTGCACTGTTCAGTGTCCCCTCGACGATCACCAGAGGTGTACGGCCAGTGTAGGAGATCGCTCCCCACACCATGATGCCGGGTGTTGGCCCTGTGTGCCTCGGTCGTATGCAGTCCTGATTATGGCGCTCACCTGCACGGCGCCAAACACGCATACGACCATCATTGGCACCAAGGCAGAAGCGACTCTCATCACTGAAGACGACACGTCTCCATTCGTCCCTCCATACACGCCTGTCGCGACACCACTGGAGGCGGGCTGCACGATGTTGGGACGTGAGCGGAAGACGACCTAACGGTGCGCGGGACCGTAGCCCAGCTTCATGGAGACGGTTGCGAATGGTCCTCTCTGATACCCCAGGAGCAACAGTGTCCCTAATTTGCCGGGAAGTGGCGGTGCGGTCCCCTACGGCACTGCGTATGATGCGACGGTCTTGGCGTGCGTCCGTGCGTCGCTGCTGTCCGGACCCAGGTCGACGGGCATGTGCACCTTCCCCCGACCACTGGCGACAACATCGATGTACTGTGGAGACCTCGCGCCCCACATGTTGAGCAATTCGGCGGTACGTCCACCCGGCCTCCCGCATGCCCACTATACGCCCTGGCTCAAAGTCCGTCAACTGGACATATGGTTCACGTACACGCTGTCGCGGCATGCTACCAGTGTTAAAGACTGAGATGGAACTCCGTATGCCACGGCAAACTGGCTGACACTGACTGCGGCGGTGCCAAACCGCTGCGCAGCTAGCGCCCTTCGACGGCCAACACTGCTGTTCCTGGTGTGTCCGCTGTGCCGTGCGTTTGATCATTGCTTGTACAGCCCTCTCGTAGTGTCCAGAGCAAGTATGGTGGGTCTTACACACCGGCGTCAATGTGTTCTTATTTCAATTTCCAGGAGTGTATTCAAAACCAACTTTAATTAATAACAAGAAGTAACCAGCAACAAACAATAAAAATAATTGAAAACTTGGGTAATAGTAAACGCTCTATTCAGCGCTGCCATTTCTACGGATTTATCCGTAGATCTACGGATTTATATGAAAAGTTAGGATTTTCGAATTTTGTTCAAATATCTACGGATTTTTTATGCTTTTTATCATTTGTTGATTTTCCTTATATTAGTGTTTTGCTAAGCGTATTGTAACTGGAGGGGGGTGACTGCCGTTACTTTAAGTTTTAATGTTAAAGTGATTCTTGATTATAATAAGAAATTAATATTTAGATAGCAAGGATCTTGATTGCTGTTGATAAAACATTTATAATGCTTAATTTATTATTTTCCTATGGCTTGTACATAGCCGGATACATTTAACGTTACGTTACACATTACGTGTATCTGCAAGCAAAAGCACTATCCGGCTTCACAATCTGCCTGAAGATAGCAAACATAAACTAAATGTTAAATATTTCATTCATAAATTTAAATACATGATAACATCGTGGCCACAAGCCAACAATAATATATGTACAGTGGATAAAATCCCTTGGGCGCCTTTTGAAATAAAATATGAACAAGAATAAGGCTCAACTGAATTTACAAGGAGCTTTAAAGTTCATGAGGTTATTTGCCAGCTAGCCTTTAAAATGGAATTGAGCAGAGATCCTGTCACATGGGTCGATTACGGATTCTTCAAAGTCTTTCCAAACCATGAAACGATGATGGGCGATGGAACACATTACCATAATCATCAGCAACAGCAGCGGCGGCGTGTGGCGGAGACCAGTAAATTGCATCAAACGACCAGCCTGTGGTCGAAGCCAGAACCCTCCAGCATAGTGCCACTCTGCGCTATGACGTCTGGACACGGCGACTGCTGACCACAGAATGCTTCTCTTCCCAAAAACTCCTTCCGAAGTTTTGTTAAATGAAAAAGGAAGCCATGAATTAAGATCGGTAGACCCCATATATGATTCGGCATTGGATGTCTAACTTCTTCCCAAAACCACGTGAGGTTTGAAGTCACCCCATTCACTCTGGCATTTCCCGCCTGTCTGTCATCCTTGTGCTGTTCAGGTAACCTTGCGCAGGGTCAATGCACTGACCTTGGGGTTGGCCGTTGTATCCTGGCGGACAAAGCCTCGGAGCATTCAAGGCCATCGGTAGAATTTACCGTTGCCAGCTGCAAAATCCCTTCTGCCCCTCCAAGTAGCAACCTCTTTACACAGATAAATTTTAAGAAAATATGGCAGCCTGGGATATCCATTACGCGGATCGGAGAATTACATTACTAAATATTTATTAAATATTAATATAATCTGAACATAAAAATAACTAAATACAAATATTTACATATTTTGTAGTACGCCATTATCCTGCGTGCTACAGTATAGTGTTAATACATTACAGAATTGTCAATAAATGTGAATCGTTTCCTTCGAACCGCTAGTGTGAACCAACAATTTGAATAAAGTTCATATTTTGTTTGATTACAGTTCTTAAAAGACCATAATACAAAACAATGGGCGCACTCTTTATGCACGGTGACACGCTCGTTTGCACGGCTTACAAATCAGTGGAATGCTTAACCATTATCCGAGAATCAAAGGGTCACAGCTTTTACAGAAGATATGCTAAATTTAGTGACAAAAAAGAAAATGTATGGTCACTAGGGGAAAAAAAAAAAAAAAAACAACTAGGCATAGCAGCAGCAGTGATGAAAGTGACGATGTATTAAATATGTTCAGAGATATTTCTTAATTTTAATGTAGAATATTATTTTTGTAATTTTAAAGACCTGGAAACAAAAAGTATTATTAATTTTGCCTCTTTCTTCAATAATTATTATTTCAGTTAGCAAGTCTCCGAATTTTTGTACCAAACCTACGGAAACTTTAGCGGCCATCTACGAATATTTAAAGCCAAGTTGCTGGCAGCACTGGCTCTATTCGCAGCGTTTACAGACGTGTGACGTCACGACTGTCAATGTACGCGCTAGACAACGAAGGAGCGTTTTGGGGGGCTTTTAAATTCTTTAAATTTTAACTTTGAATTTTACGCAAAATAATGCACTGCCGTCTAAAAATCTTTTCACTCGGTGAATAACGTGTACCAATAAACAATTTAAAACCATTTTCAAGAAGTAGTCAAATACCCAATTGCTAGAAATATTGGAGTCAAAGCATGTCTCATATGAGTTTCTCGCCATACTGTTCTCTATTATTATACAATTTCCTCATCCACCAAATCACTTTTCGTTATGTTTCCAGTATACTCTGTGATGCTTCACAGTGAAAGTTGCAACTACTCGTGCATGTGAAATGTCCACGGTGGTTTCACTAAACGACAGTGCCTGGATAGTTTGCCGCCCATTCCTGGCTTAGTTGCGTTGCCACGTGCGGCAGTAGCGCTCGTCAACAGAAATGGTTCGCGCGGCCAGTAACGGGTTTGGCGCGCTCGAACATTGCTCGCGCGGAAACCGCACATAGTCAATATGCAGCTTAAGAGTCGCCAGCAGCATCGTGCATAGGACGTTGTGCCGCGTCGCCCTCGTTAACGTCTGTTTCCCGCAGATAGCATTAGCAAGCAAGTTTAAATCGCGCGAACCGAATTAATTTTTGAAAGTAGCTTAACATTGTTTACCCTTTGGTTCGGCAGAACTCCAATCGAGCGCATACCAGCGTCCTGCTAGGGGGGGAGGGGGGCAGTTGCTTTCCTCTGCTCATACCTGGCTACGTCCTTTTCCTGGAACCCTCATTTGTAGTAAGATGTAGGGACCTAACCAATGTCCGGGGAGGGGTGCCCTAATGTCTGCTACTTTTATGAGAATTAGTTATTGGATTGCATGTTTCGGGGAGGGGTCACTAAGGATAAATATATGATTATGTATATACTATTGTGTCATTACGTATATGTAGATAGTTTTTTTGTAGACTCCTATTAGAATTGTGGATATAATAATACAGATCGTTTAAAATGTAATAATTGAAATGAATAAAGCAAGTTGAAAAAGTTATGTCTAGAGACTTGGTGTTTTCATGATGTTGGGGTGGCTATATTGTGGTGACAAATGATTATCTGACAGATGTAAACAGATTGTCGTCATCAACAAACAGACAGCATGTGGGTAGCCTCTAGTGCATAGTTTCCCAACCTTTTTTGACCTACCGCTCCCTTTTCGAAAAAAAATACTCGGCCCCCCCCCCCTGTTTGAAAAAAACAGTACCGACGTCTTTTGTTGTTGTAATCAACGTTGTTTAATTCATAGCACTTCAAATTAATTGGCATGTTACCCACTTCTTCAAACAGTGATTTGATGGCACCCCTCTTAGGTGAATTGGACAATATTGTAAAACAAGGACAAGTAGCATTACCGATAGTGTAATAACATCCTTGAAGTAGGCGTTCCATGTCACGGGCCGGTTAGTACTCTTTTAAGGAAGTTTCCATAGCAACGAGAAGACACACTAATATTATAAGCTTGCTTAGAGCAGCGGCTAAGGAGAGCTTGCTAGGAAGAAGTCCGATATTGTATTTAAAACGATGTACTTAAATAATAAAAGTGTGATTATATTGTGTAGGAAAACGACTAAAGATTAATTATTTACGAAAGTCGCATAAAAGTCATACTATGAAAAGTTAATCTGAAGATAAAGTACAAAGAGAATCACATCGTGAATGCAACACGGCGCATTTCGTATTGATAAACAGTGAACATTATAAGAAATACGACATGGCGAGCCGTTCCAGGACTTGTTTTAAATAATGATAATTAACTGCTTATAAGAAATGCGACATGGCGACCGTGACAGGACTTGGGTGCTGCAGAAAGAATAAAGAATTACTAAATAAATTTACGACTTTGAGTATATAGCAGACAACAACAAGAAAGAAGAGAGGAGAATCCTTGGAATTTGGAAACACGCAGCGCTACTAGCGGCCGAGCGGGAACCAGCCAAGGATTGTCTCTATTGAAAACGTCCGCCGTAGAAACTGACAGCGACAAAATACGTTTAAGTTAATTGTTTCCCAGACTTAATTATCTTTATTCTAGTAATTAAAAAACTTGGTGATTGTAACAAGAAAGTAAAATGTAACGGAAGCGATGTACGGGTAGGATTAGTTTTACGTTTTCTTTTTGAATTTTCGTTGTTAATTCAAATAATTTATTATATCACGTCATTTTATTGATACTAGTTTTGGGACTCTGAGTATGGCTTAGCTTTCTACAGAATGGCTAATCAGATGCCAGGTGAATGGTTATTTGTGATCCTTCGGGTTCGGTAAATAAGAAAGATGAAACATTCACTGTAAGTGCATTAGAAAAAATACTATTTCGACTTGGGTCGCAACTAACAGCACTTACTACACAACTTACAGCTACACAAACACAACTTACTACACAACTTACAGCTTTAGAGGATCGAATAATTAGATCAGAAACTGATGTACAGGCAAAGTTATATAAGTATATAGAAAGGGCTGATAAACAGTATACAAACATAAATGAGGAACTAAAGGTATGCAATGAGAGTCCAGTAATTAGAGGGTTTGAACAAAGTACGAATACAATTCATTGGGAATCATTAAGTAATACAATTGAAAGCAATGATAGTAGGTCTAATACTGTAAGGGAAAAATATGAGATGAGTGATGTTACAATTAATGGTGATGTAAATCATGTAAAGGGTAGACAAATTGTTAATGAAGGGTTTCACTTAAAAGATGAGTTTAAGCATGAAAGTAACCAGGTGGAAACTTACACGAAGACAGATGAATCAGTAGAAAAGGGTTGTAAGTCTGTAAAAATGTTTGATATTGTAGTGGGTGCCTTGGTGCGCAAACTACGTTACAATTATCTTTCATACCTTTATGATTAATAATTGTGGATTTTTAATTTTAATTTTTATGAAGGAGTGAAAATTTATTAATTTTGCAAGAATCTCGACGTTAGTTGGAATTTAGGAAAAATTGTCACAATATGACATTTATTTTCTTATCACTGGCGATTACAAGCCTGAGCGAATTTACGGTTAACATTAACACAAATTGGCAAAATCATAAAAGCAACGCTCAGAGTTACAATTAGCCGTCATGAGCAAGCAAACAGTTATATATTTACTTTTAAATATATCTCAGAATCAAAATGAAAGAAATAATGACAATTGGAAACAATGAAAAATACAAGTTATGACGACCTCAGACAAATGTATCATAATACTGTGACTTTACAGTTAAAAAGAAAATCATGGGCGCCAGAATGAACAATATGTCATTCGAAAATAACTAGTTCTGGCAAATTATGCCGCTAGCTCAGGGGTTTTTACAATTACAAAGTGAGAACATGGACCTATCCTCTCAAAGTCGCTTACGGGTTCTGTTTCACGGAATGCACAATCAGATGGCTTGGTCGTAATAAGTTACCATTGTAGTCCTGCGTCTGATGTCTGCGGTGACTGTAGCGGACCCACGATATGTGAGATTATCTCACAAGTCGGCTATAGGCATCTCTGGTCTGACAATGCGCATCATCGCATTACCGGCTGTGTTGCTGCGATAAGCTTGCTCCAGCAAGGCAAGCTGGCAGCCAGATATCGTACAACGGCAGTTGGCGAGAGAAGCCAACTTTCCAAGTCAACCTCAGACTAGACACGCATAGCTTGGACTCGAAGATCGAAGTGAAGCTCGTCACTCTTCTCTCCCACGAGGAAACTTCTCGCTCCGCCCATTGTAGTCTCGAAGCTCACATATAACATAAATTCCCAGGATTTTAAGTTATACGCTCATTTGGATTGGATCTTCAGGTCGGCACCTAATGTCACGTGATATCCCTGATATGTGATTCGTCTCGTGTATCTCACAGAGGTCGGAAATATTCGGCTAAGTTCGCCGGGGTAAGAGGACATTCGGGTTTCGGACGGCAGGCTTTTCCTGCCAGGCGAGTGACGTTGTTGACCGCCCATCCCCAGGGAGCAGAGTGTGTGGTCTGGCAAAACCCCAAATCCGCGACGTCCCGTCGCCATTATTCGGGAAGACCAAGATTAGCTTCAAGCCTACATAGCTCAATAATTCTTGAATATTCGCTTTACCAAGATACACTGTATAAGTTCAGCATTTCATTACAGTCCTCACTTGGAATCTTGTGTACTTTATAAAATTACAACAAAAATCTATTTAGGTGGTCGCCCTAGATTTATGTAAATTACTCTTATATTATTACATATATAATAAAAATGCACCTTGTAACGTGGCGACAGCGCGGCTCGTTACAATATGGCCGTCCGTTGGTGAAAAATGAAATTATGATAGAATAATTTTATTTTTAACTACCTAATTCTATCTCCATTGTGACTCAACAAAAACTTAAGCATTTTTATAATTACATTAATTTTAAATGTGATTCCAATAACCATCGGTATTCCTGCCTTGTAAGGTGAATATATAACGGGAGCATAATTCCTTTTGGCCGTTTTACAATTCTTTACAAACAGAAGCACGTGAATTCAGGTAGCCTTCCCAAATGCAAAGTTATATTAAGCACAATACTAAAATATACATGAAAATAAATTATTTATATACATGTTAAATAATAATCTTGAAAGATACTTGTATCAAATCTTATCATTAAAATAATAAAATGAAACACATTAATAAAACAAAACATTGTCGGAACACTTATGCAACAAGTGGTTGAACTATACATTGTATATACAATTTAGCGTGATGTTTTACTCATGTGCATTAAAAATAATTCTGCCTTCAACAAACATCCATATAGATGCTAGAGGTGAGTGGAAAATATCTCATCAAATTGCGCGGTTTTAATCTCAAAACAACGGAATAGTTTAGTCGGATTCGGTGACGTGATTTGCGTCATGACCGACGGTTAATTCAACAAGCATTTCAAGAGAAGATGTGTTCATGTTCATGGTCAAATATCACCAACTGTAATCTTGGATTTGAATGACGCGGCATTTACTTATAATTCAACGTGGTGTGGAATGAACGATGTAAGTGCATGTTTTCTTGTGTTACGTAAATTATGAACCTTACTCGTTGAATGTTAGGTGGTCTCCTAATTAGTCTCTCAAGTGTCGACATCTCTAACTTTTAATATACCGTCTGTGAAGTGAATGCGAATTTCATGGCGAATGGAAACTGTATTTGATCATGGGTATATGTAATGGAATTTCTATAAAATGTACCATTCCCCTATGAGACATTTATACATATTATGCGGTTTGACGTTACCTTTCGACATCGTCGTTGTAGCATCTTTGGCATACAAGCGGACACAAAATATAACCATTCCGCACATAAAATGAAAGGATAATGAATAGCGTAACTATCATTCCTCAGTAATATTACGATTCCATCAAAATGGGTCTATTGATGACTCGAGATTATCTCGACATTCAAAGAATAAAATTTTCTCTTTATTTAGGAGTTATTATAACCCTCTTAACATGTCCGTCTACTCCACGTTTTATGCCGAAATCCATCCCAGTTAGCGAATATTTTTCTTTTATACACTTATGCTTCTTTAGCTTGTATGAAAAGGTCGTAAGCTTTGTGCATAGAACGGTTCGCTCTCAGGTTTTCCTTTTGCCAATACAAAGCAATTTTTAGATTCCACGCTAGCAGAATACTATGAATTTATCTAAAGAGAAAATATAAATCTTGCAATTATTATTTTCGTTGAGTGCACACAATTCTGAGCTAAATGTATGCTGTCCAACAATAGTTTTAATCTAATTTATGGAATACTATACAATTTACACTCAAAATACCGCTAGAACGAGGCGTGAAACTTCTTGTTTCCTTTCTCATTCATCCTGGGGTATTCGCTATCTGACAATTCTCGGAACCTGCCGGTTGAGTTCAGCTGCCTACCTGCGCTAATGAGCTCAGCTGTCCAAGGGTAGATGTTCCTAGCTCTTTCGATACCGTTACGCTGTATGGACTGGCTTTAAGTTCCGGGCGTTATGAGGCCCGATCTCGGTTTGTCCGTCCGTCAACATATAACAATTCTTCGAGATCACTCTGGCCACCGAATAAGGCCAGAAATATAGCAGGAAAAACTTCGATATCACCAATAATCTTATTGTTCACGTCTTCACCATCTGTGCAATTATCATATACAAAATTCCTTTTTAATTGAAGTTAGCATCAAATATAATTATCTTAACTTGAAAGTTTAGCTGAATTATTGAATATATCCCGTAAATAAAGTTTTCCCCTTTAGCCTTTACAAATGCAGTCGCCTTTAACTTTTTGCTCTTCGACCTCGCTCTATCGTTAGCAAAATAACAGCAAGGTATTGTGAAAACTCTCCTGTGTATCTGTAATCCTTCAATTTATGATTCCTAATTTCTGTGATGACTAATGCAATTTGAACAAATCTTTCTGGCAAGGTTTCGTGTTCTATAGGGCATTATCTATGGCACTTTCGCTACCCTTGATAGATACACAGAAACCAAGAAGTAAAACACGTTGATCAGATAACATGCGATCTTCGATCAACACAGACAAAGCGATTTTTACGCTCGCTGCACACCTCTGCCCAGAGAAGATATAATGCAACTACCTAAGGTAAAACGTTACATCGAACTCATGCATCATAAAATGTTGAAACCCTTTTCGTTTATGTCACAGAATACATCTTAGGAAGTATATCACAATATTTGTATCGCTGTCAGATTCATTGTGATTGCGAAGACAAGAAATTGTGCTTGCTAATGGCGCTTCATTTTCCACGAGTGCGTATCAATTTATCTGGCTCAGGAAAACATTTAATATTTCAGGATTTTTATCAAATCATGTCCACTTAACAGCGTGAAAGTCGTAAGTGACTATTAATATTTCACGTGGACAAAATATAAAGTTCGGAATAGCGAAATAAGCATTAAAAATTCCGAATATGGAAATATCCTAATTAGCTTTAACTGTAAGTGCAAATTTGCTAACTTGAATTTTGTTTGATTTTACGTTTATCTAATCTTTCCAGCAAAATAGACGGTTTAGACTAGCGGAACTGGCATCGGCGTTTTTCAAGCATGATAAATTTCGGTAAGGCGTCTACCCTTAAAGAATGTGTACTGAACTGTACATTTAATTTTTTTTTTTTTTTATGATCCAAATCGGACAATTTCATAGTCAGCCTTTTCGTCATCGTATTTGGCATGCTACACAACTAGTTGAACAATGCCTACAAGACGAATTTGAGACGTCCATGGATCTTCCTCTGGAAAATAATTCTGCGTCGCGAATATTCGTCTTTACCGCTTTCAACAACAGGATTTCGAAGGACGTAGAAGCTTGAGCCTACAAGGTCACGGACGTTCAGTGGTTTGTGCCCGACAGCTAATGACATTCCTCGAACTGGTATAGTGTCCGTCGACCGACCGCACTTACTAACGGGTCCAGCTGACAATTGCGTCTTTTCTGACCGCAAGGAATGAACAAATTGCGTAGTGTTCCACACAAAGTTACGGACAGAAAAACTCCACGCGATGTTGATAGGCTGTGAATTCTGAGACTGATTTCGCATTTCTCCTAGGATTGTAAAACTTGTCGACTCTTGTCTGGCTTCCAAGAACGACATATACTGTACAACTTTCATCTCCTGCCCTACAAATGTCTTATGTTTTACTGACAGTTTGCACTTAACTGTGGATCCAAGACAACTGAAATTGTTGTGTTTCTTGATTTCAGATATTTTTGCGTACAAACTGACAATTTCACTGACTAAGAGTTGAGTAGTGACTTTACCAACCGACTCACTCGCAGTCTGTAATACCGCATTCGGAGGATTTTGTGGAGGACTAAAATTACCACTTTCGGCTTCCAGAAATTCGTCCAGTGACAATTTTAACTCGTTTTGTGCCGTCTTAACGAGCTCGACCGAACTTGCTACGGCAGTCACCTCTGAGTTAAGTTTTCGGAGGTTTTGTTCAGTAAGGTCTTTGACCTTGTGAACAAATTCCGAAATTTGCCCTAGGTTTTGGCCGTTCTCGTTTCGCATCTGTTCAATGGAAAGGTCGGTGGAGTCAAGTCTTTTAGTCAACTGTTTATTACCCGTTTGCAAAGAAGCACAGGTAGTTTTTACTTCTTCTGCGTCCCTTTCCAGCTTAGAAACAATTTTAGTTACCTCCGATTTAAATTCGGACATTTCCTTTGTGACCTCAGAACGGAAGGTGGATAATTTTTCGTCCAAATTTGTTAATATCGCAGCTTGCGAATCAAAACTCTGCTTAAGCAAATCCGAATTTCTCTTATTTTCCTCCTTTTGTGAATCAAACCGTGCATCAAAACGCTTGTTTAATTCCAGAATTTGCTGGCTTGATTCCTGCCTTTGTGAATTAATTTGAATTCTTAATTCCTCTTTTTGTGAATTAATTTGCAGGCTTAATTGTTGGCTTAAATCCTGCTTTAGTTGTTGATTCGATTGCCCTATAGCAGTCATCAACATGTTTAGCATTTGTGATGATAGGAGTGGTGATTCTATAGGAATTGGTGACATCTGTTGTGTCTGTTCTGAATGTGCGGGCGTATTCCGTATCATCTCACCGACAGGTGACGGAAAATTTTCCATATCTTCCTGTGGCGACAAAGTAGACTGCGAACTATATGAGTGGGTCGGAACTACAGAACTTACGTTCCCCTCCGCAGCAGCCAATATTTCGCTTTGTTCCGTTAACTGAACCTGATCGTTCATGATTTCGGGAGACTTTTGCCTATCGGACTGATCTTCCATATCGAAATCTTTTATCGTACGAGATCGTAGCTTCATATGAACAACACACAACGAATAAATTTACACCGCAATTGTGCAATGACGAAATCTAGATTCACTAACAACAACAATACCGCGAATTTCAATACACACAAATACATATACCCCTCCAAAATACAGCAAGAGAAAAGCAACGATGAATCATGCAACACAACACCATGAAAGCAGACTTACTTTCAAACACATGTGCAAAACATGCCTGTCTTTAATTTTCTTAGCAGCTACCATGCATTAAGAAATCAACACTGACGTTACTCATTTAAAAATTTTAAACTGATCACAAAATTGTTACAATACAAAGTGTATTGCATATCAATTGAAATACACAAATGAACTTCCTTTTAATGTGTTGAAACAAAATAAATTTTATGCATTGAAACAAAATGAACTTTATGCATTAAAATATAAGTGAAACATCAAAATAAAATCTTGTATGAATATCTATTGACTACAAGAATGATAAAACTGCCAAAAGCCATGTGCAACATTCCGTGAAATTTTCTGAGTTTGGGCTCCAAACTGTATTAATTTGAATTAGTGCCACTAAGTTCGCAGACATTTAAGTAGTAATGTCTCATCTGGCACCACGTTGGGCGACATTATGTGGTCGGTGCCTTGGTGGGCAAACTACGTTACAATTATCTTTCATACCTTTATGATTAATAATTGTGGATTTTTAATTTTAATTTTTTATGAAGGAGTGAAAATTTATTAATTTTGCAAGAATCTCGACGTTAGTTGGAATTTAAGAAAAATTGTCACAATATGACATTTATTTTCTAATCATTGGCGACTACAAGTCTGAGCGAATATACCGTTAACATTAACACAAATTGGCAAAATCATAAAAGCAACGCTCAGAGTTACAATTAGCCGTCATGAGCAAGCAAACAATTGTATATTTACTTTTAAATATATCTCAGAATCAAAATGCAAGAAATAATGACAATTGGAAACAATGAAAATACAAGTTATGACGACCTCAGACAAAGGTATCATAATACTGTGACTTTACAGTTAAAAAAGAAAATCATGGGCACCAGAATGAACAATATATCATTCGAAAATAACTAGTTCTGGCAAATTATGCCGCTAGCTCAGGGGTTTTTACAATTACAAAGTGAGAACATGGACCTATCCTCTCAAAGTCGCTTACGGGTTCTGTTTCACGGAATGCACAATCAGATGGCTTGGTCGTAATAAGTTACCATTGTAGTCCTGCGTCCGATGTCTGCGGTGACTGTAGCGGACCCAAGATATGTGAGATTGTCTCACAAGTCGGCTATAGGCATCTCTGGTCTGACAATGCGCGTCATCGCATTACCGGCTGTGTTGCCGTGATTAGCTTGCTCCATCAAGCCTGCAGCAGCAGTTGGCGAAAGAAGTCAACTTTCCAAGTCAACCTCAGACTAGACTCGCATAGCTTGGACTCGAAGATCGAAGTGAAGCTCGTCGCTCTTCTCTCCCACGAGGAAACTTCTCGCTCCTCCCATTTGTAGTCTCGAAGCTCACATATAACAAAAATTCCCAGGATTTTAAGTTATACGTTCATTTGGATTGGATCTTCAGGTCGGCACCTAATGTCACGTGATATCCCAGATATGTGATTTGGCTAGAGTATCTAACAGAGGTCGGATATATTCGGCTAAGTTCGCCTGGGCGAGGGCCCATTCGGGTGTCGGGCGGCAGGCATTTCCCGCCAGGTGAGTGACCCTGTTGACCACCCATCCCCAGGGAACAGAATGTGTGGTCCGGCAAAACCCCAGATCCGCGACTCCCTTTCGCCATGGTTCGGGAAGACCACGTTTAGCTTCAAGCCTACACAGCTCAATAACTCTTTAATATTCTCTTTACCAAAATATACTGTATGTTCAGCATTTCATTACAGTCCTCACTAGGAATCTTGCGTACTTTATAAAATTACAACAAAAATCTATTTAGGTGGTCGCCCAATATTTATGCAAATTACTCTTATATTATTACATATATAATAAAAAAATTCACCTTGTAACGTGGCGATAGCGCTGCTCGTTACAATATCAGAGACATTAAAGGAATAAGTGACTCTGATCAGGTAAAAGAGATGGAAGAGGCTTTAATGAAGGTAGATGGATCAGGTAGTTTGATGATTTTGAAGGATGTAAACTGTGACTTTTTTCCATTGTTGGGGAGAATTATGTTTGTGATTATGAATCAAAGCAGTTACAGAATAATGGTGTTGAACATTTTCAGAGTTCTTTACATATTTTTGAAGTTGGTTTTCCATGTTACTATTCTGGCAATGTAAGACCAATGGTAAACAGAAAGTTGTTTTGTATGAATAACTGGGAAAAGGTGAACTGGAAATATAGAAAAAAAGGGTTTTTTTTCTTTTTTGTAGAGGGGTAAGCTATGCTTACTGCCTCATCCTGTGTACAAATTCAATCAGGACATTGAATCTACAACTCAGAAAATGATGAATTAGTTTAAGATGAATGAAAAGATTTAACACTGGTGCCGGGCATAAGTGTGTAAAAATAATAAACTCCATCATATTGGAATTTCCTATTATTATTAAGTTGTAGTTAGCATATTATTATTCAGTGCCACAAAACACTTGTAAATAGTACTGATTGTTATGGCCGCGCACAATTCAACTGTAATGATAGTAAAAGTTTATAATCACTAAGTGGAAGCTGTCACTTACCAATATTGATGATCTTAGTCAGATGTGCAGTCTTCGGCTGTTACCACAGCATACCATTACATAAAAGTTTATTGTCTATTAGGACTTTCTTTTAAAAAAATATATAGTTTGTAAGGTATACCGGAGCATTAGAATGAATAGAATGAGTGGAGAAGAAACGAGGTATTACTATGATAGAATAAATGTGTAATGAATTAAGAAGTAGAATATCATATAGAGAGCGTACAACAGCACAGTCAAGACTCAGTTACTGTAAATAAGGCCACTATCTAGGCATTGCCTTTAAATGATACCGAAAGGTTCGGGATTTGGTTAACACAGACATAGCTGAGGTCCAGGTAGAACCTATAAATGACTCTGTGGGTACCTCTCATAGCCTATATGTGAATATATTCAAGATGAAGTAGAGTGGAGAGAAGTTATTACTTATGGGGAGAATATTATGTAATGAATTAAGAAGTAAAATATCATATAGAGAGGGTACAACAGCACAGTCAAGACTCAGTTCCTGTAAATAAGGCCACTATCTAGGCATTGCCTTTAAATGATACCGATAGGTTCGGGATTTGGTTAACACAGGCATAGCTGAGGTCCAGGTAGAACCTTCAAATGACTCTGTTGTTGCATTTCATAGCCTAGATATGAATATTCAAGATGAAGTAAAGTGGAGAGAAGTTATTACTTATGGGGAGAATATAATGTAATGTATTGAAGAAAAAAATAAAAATGAAGCTGTGATGATGATGCTAGATTAGCAAGAAACAATGGTGTCCCAGTCGTATTAGCGAGGGTTGATTGTACTGGTCCAGGGACCAAATATGTGATTTAAATAATGTTGCCGGTTATACAACAGTAAAATGGTTCAAAAGGATCGGTCTTATGAAGAATATAATGTGCCAAGGGCAGGTAATAGAATTTATTTAATTATTTGAATGGTATGCTTGGTAAACAGGCGGATGCCATGACAGTTAAAGATGATGTTATTAAATAACAATTCTGTAGTATAATATTTTTATGGTAGTTTTTTTTTAAGTGATAAGGACAGTAACTCTGTGTCGAAATGTGTGTTACAGACTATATGCTGTTCCAACCAGTCGCGGCTTATGGAAAACCACCTAGGAATATTACATCAAGCTATCGGTCCTCGTATATGTAAAAAAAAAAAAAAAAAAAAAAATGTGTTGTTAGCCAAATGTAAAATATAAGCTCTCCTTACCTAAAAGGTAACATTTACAGGAAAGTTTACCATAACCATTTATAATGGTATGGATGTCAAATGGTATTGTAAACTTGGGGGGGCTGTAGCATTACCGATAGTGTAATAACATCCTTGAAGTAGGTGTTCCATGTCACGGGCCGGTTAGTACTCTTTTAAGGAAGTTTCCATAGCAACGAGAAGACACACAGATACTAGAAGATTGCTTAAAGCAGCGGCTAAGGAGAGCTTGCTAGGAAGAAGTCCGATATTGTATTTAAAACGATGTACTTAAATAATAAAAGTGTGATTATATTCTGAAGGAAAGCGAGTAAAGATTAATTATTTACCAAAGTCGCATAAAAGTCATACTATGAAAAGTTAATCTGAAGATAAAGTACAAAGAGAATCACATCGTGAATGCAACACGGCGCATTTCGTATTGATAAACAGTGAACATTATAAGAAATACGACATGGCGAGCCGTTCCAGGACTTGTTTTAAATAATGATAATTAACTGCTTATAAGAAATGCGACAGACAGATTTTAAAAATTACTTTATTAAATAATATTAACAATATTGATGCCTTGTACAAAATTTGATTAAAAACATATATTGAAAATTATTGTAAAATTATCAGTGAGAGGCCTGAGCTTGATGTAATGATACTAATTTATCTACATTTCGTGCTATATTTGTTAGCAGGAGTCGTAAATCACCGCGTTCCACTACTGACAATCAGTTTCTTTTCTGTTAGTAAATTGTTTACTACACTAAATCTCCTTTCGGCAAAATATAACTACGGGAATGCAATAAAAAAACTTTTTTGTTTCAGCCCACAAAGCTGGATATAAATCTGTAATTTGCCTCTGTAGCCAAAATTCTTGATATCCATTTTTTAATTTTAATTTTTCATTTGTTGACAGTTCTATCAACTCTTCCTGTAGCGATAAATCTTCTGTAGGCTTGAGAAAGGTTCTAATAAGCAAACTGGAATGGTCATGTTAAGAATACACTGAAATACGTTTTTAAAATCTCCTTTAAGTCCTTTCAAATGTTGACAAAATACTAAAATACCTTCATCATTTGTTTCCACAGAGGAAAGATTTGGAAACTGATAGAATTGTCTTCGACCCACATTCTGTTTGTACAAGGCAAGTTTTGACATGAACGCACAAATAACCGACTTTGCTTTGATCAAATTCAAATTATCTCCTTGCAGCTGTAGGTTTGTTTCATTAAATTTATGATATAGATCAGTTAAATAAGCTATATCATTCTTATATTTCAATAAAATCTCTCTTAATAAATCATCTTTGTTTTTTTTTGTAAACAACATTATTAAGGAGTCAAAAACGTCATAAAATCTTGTTAGACAGGTACCCTTTGACAGCCACCGAACTTCTGTGTGCAATAGCAAACGATTGAAATACTCATCATTTACATCACAAAGTTTTCCAAATAATCTTCTATTGAGAGCATTGCTTCTGATCTTGTTAACAGCGGTAATTACATACTGCAATGAGCAGTGAAGGCGATCACTTAAGTTTTTTGCAACCAAATGATGTCTGTGAATTACACAATGCATGGCGACTACATTTGGTACTGCCTTTTTCAAATATGAAATCAGCCCTTGGTATCATCCAACCATTGCCGGAGCACCATCAGTAGCAATGGACAAGATATTATTCAGAGGAATACTTTTTTCTTCAAAATAGTGTTCCAAAACTAGAAATATAGTTTTCCTTTAGTGTCAGTTTCTAATTTTTTTGCGAACATTAATTCTTGACAACTTTTTTCACAGTTAATGAAGCGAACGTACTCAAGAAGTAATGAATCATTGTTTGGTAAAGTAGAGTCATCAAGCTGTAAAGAAAATTTGGCAGTCTTCAAAAAATCCGTCAGAGAACTCTCTACGTCCTTGGACATTTTGTCTATTCGCCTCTGTACTGTGTTATTGCCAAGTGGGATTCTCTTAATAATATCAGACGCCGGCTTGTGCAGTACAGTACGCAGAACCTCACTCACAGATGGAAGTATCAATTCTTCCCCAATCGTTTGCGGTTTTCAGGAGTTAGCAATAACCAAAGAAATATTGCAAGAGGCACGAAGGCCATCTGAGTCTTGTTTGGATGCCGCTGAAAACATACCAGCTAAAGATGGAAGTCTTGATTATTGTTCTTTGAGCATTTGAAAGTAAGATAAACTTTTATCTTTTCTGTCAGGGTATATTTTGGTTAAATGTTCTTCTAAACGTAAAGGTTTCATAACTTGATTTGAGAAAACGCTCTGGCAAATCAGGCGCATTGGTAGTGTCTTGTTTGAGGGTGCCTCAGTAAAACCATATTTCAGGTATTCGACATTGTACTGTGTACATTTTTTCTATGAATGTGACATCTGTGACAGTAAAAATAAATTTTAATATGACCACCATCACGTTATTCCATTAAATAGATTTATTTTTACAATTTGATTAAATAAATTGAAATTTGTGTTCATCATTTCATGAATATTTTGCGACCAACAAGTCAACTGTAAAAAACATTTATTATTTATTTAAAATGTATAAATACAAATTTTAAAAGTATTTTTAAATTACGTTACCGCCCAGCCACGGAAACGATGTACAAAATAGTAGTAATGAAATAAGAGTAGTAAAAATAATTAAGTTGTATTGAAAAAATTTAGAAATTAATGTTGTTAATTATAACTCGTTTATTTAACTTTGGTAAATAGCTTTTTCTTCAGATTTCCCAGTTAAAAAATCTTCATAACATAACTTTGATAAAATTGACATCATTAATCTGCCACTTCCGGTTGGCAGATCTATATCAAAAGTGGATAGAATTGAGATATTCAGCTCCGAAACTTGAATACGTACTTTCATAACAAGCTATTCGACAGAATTTGCTCAAACTGATACACAGGCAGGCATAAAGATGGACAGAGAATAGTTCATTCGAGTTAATATAAGTCTAATTCATGGTTATATTAGCAAACCATACACTGGCGGGATAATTGAATGTCTTCAGAGGATGTATATGTGTGAGTCAGCGACAGACACGACCCCTCGCTCCCCACTAACACACAGTCCTACAGACCGTCTTCGTTTCACGCATTTTCAGCTAAAATGGTAAAGATATTCTAAGTTATTTCATAAAAATTTATCAGAGATTTAAAATTATTAAAATTAAAAGGCACAGTATACTGAATAAAAATTTAGAGAATGAAGTATATCAATACATTTCTTAAGCCATATATCCCGAATGCAGACTTGAGGTTTTTCAAAACAATAATTCAGATTTTGCGTAATAAGTGGAAGTGATCAAAACAAACGGAAAAGAAACAGTAAATTCATGTGATCCAACCTGATTGTACTTTGGGATTCGGTTGTTTATGAAAGGATGAAGAGAGAACAGAAAACAAAAATTAAAATATTGAAGAAAGAGAGGAAATAAATTAAATAATATAATATTACAATATTAAAACTATTGACATAAATAAATCATTATACCCATAAATTTTACTGTATCATTATCATTAGTGTTTCAACATTGAGGAATATTTTGTACTATGCTTTGAGAATCGAAGTTTAACTGATTTTTGTAATGTGGTAAAAAATGTCTCATCCAATTTCTGTTTGATGTGCCTTAAATCTAGCGTAAGAGGCCAGTGACTGAAGTTTTCAATTTTTCATTACCATTCTTTCTGACAAACTAATCTTGTTTTGTATTCTAATTTTATTTTGAATTAACTCGTACAAACTGCTTGGACATTTGGTAAAAATCGGAACATTTGATATAAATTCTCCACACATTTTACTTATGCTCATTTTACTTTTTAACTTTGACAACTATCTTATACATGCGCATGCGTATTAACCAAGGTCTACAACACAGGAATTTATCAATGCAATTAATTACCATGGGGAAATGTTGAATAATTTTTCCAGAAACAGTAAAAGAATTTAGAATTTAAATTCCTAAAGGGGAAAAGTAGGTAGGTGGAGGAACTAACACTCAAATAAAATAAAACAATAATAATAATAAATGGATACACAGGAGACAAGAAAATTTCCATCATAGCAATTAAATTACAATTTAAATAATATAGGCCTGTGACTGAAATCGTTCATTTTTCGCGATATAGTAAATCTAGCTGCACACAGTGCTCATAACTGACCGATGCCCTTCGAACCGCCGTCAGGACTTTCGACTTGCTGAAATCCTAAGGGAGTTAGCCAGCGTACTGTGATACTGACTGTTTCCATCCACACATCCGGAGGGACTGATCCGTGATGGGATACTGAGTGGCCTTGTCATTGCGAGTGTGTGGGCAACTAAGGACTAAGCGTGCCAGGGCCTAGGACTGACGGACAAAGTCTTTCCAGAACACTCGATAATCTATCTCTCCAGCGTATGAGCGGGTTTTGTCGACACGTTAAAAAGTTATTTTTTCCATTTTCAAAGCCGGTGACCATACTATTTACTCATTTTCCATTATAAAGTCATTTCCAGCACCCTGATTACTTATGTTCCATTATTATATAACGATTGCTTGTAAAATGTAAGTACAAACAAAATGTAAGTGAAAGAAAATACTTTAAAAAAATTAACATCTTTGTTCCTTACTCCACACATTCAATTGTACAAGCTCCTAAGTCGACACACTTTTCACCTCTAGTTGACACACTTTCCATAACCCAAAATTACCATGAGAGACAGAGAACAGTTAACCAACAGACATCGAAAAGAAAGTGCACAGCAGAGACCTGGACCAAGTGAAAGAAATTGCAGATCCAAATGCGGTCCCATGCGGGAGAACACAGGCACCACAAGTTGTGAGCTTCTGGAGGTACTTTATGGTCAGAGAAGCAACTCTACACAATTCCCTCGATAGAAAATATTTTTTTTTTTAGAAATAAAACTTATTTTTTAAAAAAAATGTCAGATAGCCTAAGGGCGTTTTCACACACACCGGTAAAACTGGAACCGGCGCTGGCCATTTCGCACCGAGTTCAATAAGTTTTTTGCTTTGGCGAAAGAAATAGGCATCCATCATTCAACAAACGTTACTTTAATAGATTATTATATCGTAGAACAAAATATAGTAAAAATTTAATTAACATACAGTACTGGATACATCCTGTGTTGACTCAAATACAAAAAGAGGCCTAGAAAAATGGTGAAATAAATTAGGTACACAAATATTCTGCTATTTTTTACTTCACTGAATAATACTAATACCAACTTTTAGTACCCACTGATCTTGCTTAAAGGACATTTGGAATTACTTGCTGAAACATTTGTTCAATGTTTTTCATTATTAATTAATCTTACTGGCATGTCTTTGCCAGGGGGGCGCTGGCTGGGCATCAACGCCCCCCAAATTTGCTTTTGTTCACAAACGCCCCCTTCGAGCACTCTAACGCCCCACGTTGGGAACCACTGCTCTAGTGGATGAATGACTTGTAGCTTAGGCTATAAGTGATGGAATTAAATAATTATATGTAAAACAGTAACTAAGAAAATAATTGGATCTGTAAATAGACAATTTATTATTGTAACCAGAATAAGTGTTATGAGCTATACACAGATGTTACGTGTACTGAATAACAGTATATGTGGATTTTATAATTGGAAAAGTTATTATGGTTGATTCATTGTCATCCTTATGTTGGTATTTATATGTACATACAACCAGCTTAACTTCATAACGGATTCAATCAATTTTAACTATGAAAAATTAGGTGAATACTGGGGTGGGATAGTAACAGCCTTCAAACCTAGACTTTAAATGGAATTCTGTTTTATGAAGCATTTTTTAGCAAGATAGGTTTCTTTTTTTTTTTTTTTTTTTTTTTTTTTTTTTTTTTTTTTTTTTTTTTTTTTGCAATTTACTTCAAATCGGTGTAAATGGATTTTGTTTTATGAAAAGAAATTATGTAAATAATATTTAATACGTTTAAATATAGAACAATGCAAGATAAATTGATAAATTCATTAAATGGTTGTATTCCCAAGAATTAATGTGAATTACGATGTTTAAAAGATGATTTACTATAGTTTAAAATGATTTATGGGGATAATTCTGTGTCTAAATATCTTTGGCTTTCACTTCTGAACATTTTGTCATGATTGTAAATGATTATGTATTAATTTTGATTGGTTTTAATATGTTTTTAATTGTTTAAGTATTGTTAAAGATCGAGAAATATCTTTCGGAAACCTTTGTAATGTTCTAGAGCTTCCGATTAAACATGTATAAGGCGAGCGGCAGGGACTCAGAGAAAGATTTTCGACACATTTCATAGACACAGTTTACGTCGGCAAAGATACTTTTGACCGAACAGTGTGTGGCAGCATTGTATTTGGAAGAAGTGTCGAATGTAATCGTTGACCATTATCTTTGAAGTTGTGTTTGTTTTACATGAAATAAAACCAAGTTAAATTTGAATTGTATCGTGGACTGATTATTTCTTACATCATTAAACCTCTAGACACCTAATAATATAACCTACGTCCTGTCTTGCACCAAGTCACGTTTACAGCCGTTATTTACACAGTATTTTAATCTATAAAAAATTTTCGTACTTAGAGTTTTTTTGAAATAAACGATATTTTGGAACTGATATGTTGTTCTTAAATCTATGCTCTTTAACAATCAATTACAATTGTAGATCCTAACTAAAAAAATTAATTACTTCTCCTACCACACGTGAGCCAATTTTTGTATTTGGATAGTAGTACTTAGATGATAGATAATCTTTTTGGAAAAGGCACGTGTAAATAGTGTCTTTTCGCAGGGAACGTAACCATAGGTAATTGGTGAGCGATTTCCCTCCTCACTTCCGCCGACCGCAGGCAACCGAAATTCGGCAGCAGCGATTCGGCCAGTAATAGCGCAAAAAACAGAAATCCACTCACCTTATGACTGTAGCGTCGATTTGCATAGTCAGGTTGTAATGTGACACCGACTGTTATCTTCAGCAAGATTTAACTTGAATGCACTGAATCTGAGCTGTAAAATACTCCTCACATGTAATTTCATTTCTTATTTTAATTATCACAAACTTTGCATAACTCGCCGACTATTATATAAAAAGCATAATTCACTTCAATTTTCACGCACGCTAACTTAACCGTCGCGGACCGTGAGCGCAACAATAGCTAACTTATAAATAAAAAAGATACACATATAACTTCCTTGTGAAACAAGGAACGCAAATACCGCTCAAAAAAAAAAAAAAAAAAAAAAAAAAAAAAAAAAAAAAAAAAAAAAAAAAAAAAATTGCCCCCACATTATGGGATATTCCAAGTTGTGACACGAAAATTAAACTAACTTTGCAGATTTAAAGCAATAATGAGGACAGGGGTTGAGAGTATGATTGACGCTATTAATAAATTTGATATATTAAAAGGAATAAAAAAAATTATTGTGATGGTATGGGATAAAGTTTAACCACTGGACGCTTGAAAGTGCCGAATCGTGTCTTCACCATCGCCACCAGAGTGAAATTGTCTGAACCAGGATAAGTTTTAATAATCACCCCTAAGGGACAGTTCAAAGGGGGAGAATCATCCTGCCCCACTATTACAACTGTACCGACTTGGACAGGGTTATCAGGTGTCGAACATTTATGTCTAACTTGCATGGTGTGCAAATATTCAAGTCTCCATTTTTTCCAGAATGACTGGACTATCTGATCTAACAACTTCTTACGTTGGTTTAGATTCGAACAAGACATGTCAGCGGCCGGTAAGTACTGTAGTGGAGTTGACATCAAAAAATGTGCAGGAGTAATAACTTCTGGTTATGGATCCGACGACACCACATTTAATGGTCGCGAATTCATAACACATTCGATCTGAACTAGGACCGTTTGTAGTTCTTCATAAGTGTGGTGTTGATTTCCAATCACACTAAATAAATGGGTCTTCAAACTCTTTATATTAGACTCCCACAATGCTCCGAAATGCGGAGCACACGGTGGGATCATTGTCCACTCAATACGCGACTACTCAATTCAGGATTTAGAGTTTTGTTCAGTTCTTTTAACTGAGCCTTGGCTCCTACAAAATTGGTACCATTGTCTGAATATAGACAAGAAACAGGTCCTTGTCTTGCAATAAAGTGCTTGAATGCGCCTAAGTATGTATCAGACGTTAAGTCTGAGATTAGCTCTATGTGTATAGCCTTAGTGACTAGGCACACAAAAAGACAAATGTAAGCCTTCTGAGAGTGTTGACCACGACGTCGTGTAGTTTTCATATTATTCGGACTTGCGTAATCTACTCCAGTATGAACGAAAGCTTTAGCTTCCTGTATGCGACAGGGAGTCAAATCGGCCATTTTCGGAGTAGGATGAGTATGGTTAACTCTAAAACAAAAATTACATTTGCTTACCATGGACCGAACAACAATCCTCGTAGCTAAAATCCAGTAGCGCTGCCGCAAAATATATATTAGCAGACCAGCCCCTGCATGGCAATTCAAAATATGGTAATGTCTGATAATAAGATGCACAACATGGTCATGCTTGGGAAGTAGCGCTGGATGTTTAGCTTCGAAGGGTAACTCCGACTTAGACAGTCGTCCACCAATTATTAAAATACCTTCTTCATCAAGAAATACTGACAAATTTTGCAGCTTCTTCGAAGGCAAGTTATTCTTTTTCAGAAGAGCAATATCTTCTGCAAAGTGCACATCTTGTACCGCACGAATTATAGCCCTTTCAGCAAATAACAAATTCTTTACTCCAACAGAAGGGGGAATCTTCTTTATAAATCTAAAAATGTAAATCACAACTCTCAATAATTTGTCCCAAGTTGACTCGCGCTGAGATAAACCAAACAGCACGGAAGGTTCAGGTCGAGTGGTAGTAATGGTGAAAACATTAGTCTTGTGTTCCGGTAATTCCTTATAATCACCCGGAGAAAACGATTTAATGGGCCACTCAGAAGTGGGACGATGCATCCAAGACTGTTCATTCCACCACAAGCTATGAGAAAGTAATTGTGACGGTAACATGCCTCGAGAGAGGCAGTCACTTGGATTTTCGATTCCCGCAACATGAAAGAAGTTCTGCGGAGCCAGGTTCTTTTGACATTGAGCGACCCTATTACTCACAAAAACAGACCAACGATGCGGGGAAGAATGTATCCAAGATAATGCTACAGTACAGTCTGAAAAGGCATACTCTATGGACTCGATCTCGATAAGTTTCATCAACTAACTTAACTAATTTAGACATCAGAAGCGCGGCGCATAACTCGAGATGCGCAAGGGTAGTTATTTTGGTAGGTGAAACCTTGGACTTAGCACATAACAGTCGAACAGATATGCCAGACGCATCAGTAGTGTGTAAATATATCACAGAACCATAACCATTCATACTTGCGTCACAAAAGGCAACAATATTGACCTTGCAGTCCTTTGATGCACCTACATGACGAAGGATTTCCATTGTGGAAAGAAGAGGTAAGTCTTGAGTGAGCGTCGCAAATCGGCGTAACACAATCTCGGGTGGGGTGTCATCCCAATCAATTTTACTTAGCCACAGTTCTTTAATTAACAACTTGGCTAACAAAATAACCGGAACAACCAGACCCAAAACATCAAACAAACGGGCCACTACAGATAATATGTTCCGCTTCGTGCACTTTTCGCAGACTTGGGTCGTGGTGAAGTAGAAAACGTCGTCTGAAGGTTTCCATGCTAGCCCCAGAACCTTAGCTGACGAAACTACGTTTCTTTCTCAGAAGTTTACTGGGCTCCGATGAGAATCAGGAAGACTATCGAGTAACCCAGAAGAACTACTAGACCATTTTACTAAATCAATAGTTCCAGACTTCAATAATGAGATTAGTTCTTGGGATAAACGAAAAGCTGTTTCCTCATCAGGAACAGAATGAACCAAATCGTCCATATACATTTTAGTCTCGACGACTTAAGCAGCTTCAGGAAACTGAGAACTCACTTCAGCCACCAGCTGTCGCAAAGTACGCATAGGTAGAAAAGGACTCGATTTTAACCCAAAAGGAATACGGTTAAAATGAAATGTCCGAACTATTTCGCTATCATCAAAACCAAATAATATTCGTAATAATCTGCGATGGTCATGAACAACACCAATCTGCAAATACATTTGCTTGATATCAGCTGTAATAGCAATCGATAATAACAGAAAGTTTTATAAAAGCACGAATAAATCGGCCTGTAAATTAAGACCAGTATGTAATATGTCATTTAATGACAACCCAGTATGAGGTTTAGCTCTTGCATCAAGTACAATGCGTGGCATTGGTTTATCAGGGCGGATGACTGCATGATGGTGAATATAATACCCGTCATCGCTAACCTCTGATTCACGAACGTCGGTTAAGTAACCATTTGTAATATATTCCTCAATAACTTTATTATAGCTCTCTCAGAGTGTGGGACATAGTTTAAATTTCCTTTCGAGCGCCATAAATCGGCGTAAAGCATTGAAACGAGAACTGCCCAGCTCATTAGGATCTGAATGAAACGGTAAAGCCACAGTATACCTACCTCACTGTTCCTACTCACCGATAAAGTATATAAATTCTCACACTCTGTATCTTCAGGGCTTAGGAATTTTTTGTGAGATATCTCCTCTAATTCCCAAAATTTTTGCACCAAGTCATTGAGTGCTAGAGCAATAAATGATGTAGGGTGAGTATGAATACTAGAATATTCTCCCATCAGCACATAACCGAAGGCGGTCAGTAAAGCAGGAGGTGCCATAGTACCTGATTCAACCCTATCTCCGAAATAAATATACGGAATGAGCTGAGCACCCAACACAAGATTAATTTTACCCGGAGTATTCCATGTTAGATCAGCTAAAGGTATGTTTTCCAAATATGACATGTCACACTTTTCTATAAAATGAGAAGATAATTGGTTTGTAATAGAATCAACAACTAGAGCTTGAATGTTATATTTGTTACTTTTAAATACACGGGATTGTACTTCGATATTCACATAATCATAAACCGGTCGCGAACTCGAACCTATACCCTTTTTTTTTTTTTGCTGTCGTCAGTCTTTAGACTGGTTTGATGCAATCCTCCATCCCTTCCTATCCTGTGCTAACCTCTTCATTTCTACATACCCGTTACAACCCACGTCCTCAATTATCTGCTTCATATATTCTAATCTCTGTCTACCTCTACAGTTCTTACCTTCAACTGTTCCCTCTACTAACAAATTAACCAATCCAGCATGTCTCAAAATATGACCTACCAGCCTGTCTCTTCTTTCGGTAAGCTTCTTCCATAAACTTCTTTTCTCACCCATCATTTCCAAAACTCTTTCATTTCTTACTTTGTCTGTCCACCTAATTTTCAGCATTCTTCTGTAGCACCACATTTCAAATGCTTCAAGTTTCTTTCTTTCCGGTATTCCTAAAGTCCATGTTTCGCTACCGTAAAGTGCTGTGCTCCACACATAGAGTTTTAAGAAGTTCTTTCTAATTCCTAGATCAATATTTGAAACTAAAAGGTTTATCTTTTTCATGAAGGCTCTTTTTGTTAGTGTTATTCTGCTTTTAACATCATTCCTGCTTCGGCCATCGGTTGTAATTTTGCTTCCCAAGTAACAGAATTCACTCACTTCTCCTATTGCATCAGATCCTATTTTTATATTTAATCTGCTAGTATTGGTATCATTTCTGCTACATTTCATCACTTTTGTTTTACTTTGATTTATATTCAGTCCAAAGTCTTCCTTCAGTATTTTGTTCATGCCATTCAATAACTTCTCAATATCCTCAGCCCTCTCTGCTAATAAGACAATGTCGTCAGCAAATCGTAGCATACTGATTTTTTCTCCCTGAAAACTTATACCACATGGAAATTTTTCTTTGACTTTCTTCATTGCTTCTTCTACATACAAGTTGAATATTAACGGGGATAGACTACAACCTTGTCTCACACCCTTTTTAACTGATGCATGTCTCTCGTGATTCTCTACTTTTATTACAGCCACTTGATTCTTATATAGTTTATAGAGTATTCTTCTATCTCGATACTTTAGACCTGACTTCTTTAAAATTTTGAACATCTTGTCGCACCTAACATTATCAAAAGCTTTTTCTAAATCAACAAATGCCATAAAAGTATCTTTGTTTTTCTTGATCCGCCCTTCAAGTATTAATCTTAAAGACAGAATTGCTTCTCTTGTACCGCGATTTTTCCTAAACCCAAACTGATCTTCACCTACTATCTCTTCTACTACCCTTTCCATCCTTCTGTATATTATTCTGGTCAGTAATTTTGATGCATGTGATGTTAGACTAATGGTGCGATAATTCTCACATTTGTCGGCTTGTGCTTTCTTTGGAAGTGTGAAGATGATATTTTTATTAAAATCAGTAGGAATTTCTCCTGTTTCATAACTTTTCAATATCAGTTTGAATAATCTTTCAATTCCTTCCTCTCCTAGAGATTTAAGAAGTTCTGCAGGGATCTCATCAATTCCAACTGCCTTATTTGCTTTCAAGTCATTCAGAGCTTTATTAAATTCTGTCCTCAAAACAGGATCTCCTAAGTCATCAATGTCGATATCGCCTTCCTTTTCCAATAAACCATTGTTCAAGTCGTCCCCATCATACAGTTTCTCAATGTATTCCTTCCATCGGTTAGCTCTATCTTCTGAGCTTAAAAGAGGTTTCCCATCGGTAGTTTTAATGTTCATACCTCTTTTCTTCATTTCTCCAAAATTCTGTTTGATCTTTCTATATGCAACATCTACTTTTCCTACGACCATTTCCTTTTCTACTTCTTCACACTTTTCTTGTAGCCATTTTTCTTTTGCTATTTTGCATTTCCTATTTATTTGATTTCTAAATTGCCTGTACTGCTCTCTTCCTGCTTCATCCTGAGCATGTTTGTACCTTCTTCTCTGATCCATCAGCTGCAAAATTTCTTCTGTGATCCAAGGTTTTCGGGCAGCTTGTTCCCTAAAGCCTAAGGTTTCTTTGCCAGCTTTCATTATTTCGGTCTTTAATGCATTCCATTCGTCCTCGGTTGAGCTCCTTTCACAGTTAATTCTTAGACTTAAGTCTACCATTTCTGCAAATTTTTCTCTTGTGCTAGATTGTTTCAGTTTATTCACTTCTAGTCTGTTCTGCTTATACTGCTTCCTTATTCGCTTGAATTTCAGCCTGCACTTCATTACTATCAAATTGTGGTCCGAGTCTATGTTTGCTCCTGGGTACCCTTTACAGTCTAGAACTTGATTCCTGAATCTCTGTTTGACCATGATATAATCTAGCTGATATCTGCCTGTATCCCCAGGACGTTTCCTATACCCTTCATATAGGAATTATTTAATGGAATTATCTGTAGGTTCAATGACTTACAGCAATCGATGGTAATTAAATGATTTTGTGATCCATTAACGATTAAACACCTAATTATTTTATATTTATTATCAGTGGACTTGGCGTATACTTGAGCTGTGGAAAGTAATATATTAAAATTAGACTTCACTCTAACACTCAGGGAAAGCGGAGATTTATTATGTGAAGCCTTATTTGTATGACACGATGAAGCGACCGCTGGACCAGAACAGTTGGTGTCGACATCCATACCGCAAGGCAATCAAGCTTTTCCGCGGTCTGTTTTCGCACTGTTGTCGGAAATGCCTTGCAACGCGCAATTCTCACTCGTATTGAGACGAGTGGAATGAGTCTGCGTATTTTTCCTATCAAAATGTAACAGAGTGTGATGTCGCTTTTGCATAGCTTACAGACAGACGACGATTTGCAATTAGAAATAGTGTGAGGAAATCCCAGGCAGTTCAAACAGCCTCTTATTGATTTTACAAATTCATATCTAGTGTTTGGTGAACACAAAGACTTGAAGTGGGAGCAATTATAAAGTAATGTATGATCCGTTTGCTTGCAATAAACACAGGATCCAGAGATAAGCTTAGTTGCCATATTGTGTCTGACTATTGGGTTATCTTCTTTAGAAACAAATGCTTTGGAAGTACGCCCGCGCGTCACATTTTCAGTCAGTCGCTTGTTCATGTTATCTGAAGCACGAGAATATAATCCCGAACTTGCACTGTTCATGTTGCTTGAACGTTTAGAAATTTTAACCTGATCTTTCACGAATAAAGTCAATTCGTTGTAAGTTGGCATTTCCTTACCGCGAACTGACATTTCAAATGCTTGCACTATTTGAGCATCTATCTTAGCAGTGCACACAGAAATAAAATGAAATATGTTAGATCATTGATGCCAAATTGTTTCAAAGCAGCAACAGCAGCGGAATATTTCCCTATAAATGTATCTAAGCTGTCTGGATTATTGCTGCTAGGCTTTATATCAAAAATGATATTTAAATAGTGAGTACCTAACGGCCGCTTGTCTTGATATCTATTAACCAGACTTTCCCACATTATTTGGTATGTTTCTGCTGTAGGTACAATCCCCGCCGTTATTTTCAATGCATTATCTGTTAACCTAATTACAAGATATTGCACCCTCTGTGCGTTAGTTAACTGGCCGTTATCATGAATATTAGCTTTGAAAAATTCATAAAATACTAGCCATTTTCCCATACTCCCATCAAAACTAGATATATCTATTGGAGGCAATTTAATGTGTTCACGTTCACTCGGACGTGATGACGAGGTCACTACTGAGGCACTGATTTTGTTTCGGATGCGTTTAATACGCGTATACAAATCCTCAAATGCAGCTAATGGGGTATAATCAGGCGTATATTCAGGATCTTCAGTTAAATGTAAATCATTAATCTGATCTATCATAGATTAAAATTTGATTTGAAGGTCATCAATTGTTTCAGAATCAGTCATAAAACTTTCATTGGTCCTGGAATCAAACGAAGAGATGTTCATTGAAATCTTACACAATTTATTAACCCTTTCAAAAATCATATCCGACTTTGAAGTTAATAACGCTAGCTTCCGTTTGAATTCTACAGAATCAACATTTGTCCTGAAAGCCATTTTGTAAAATATGATTGAAGTATAGCGTAACTGGCTTATACAAAGATTATGTTAATCAAACTGATCGTGTCATATCCGACCCCAGGAGGTCAAAAAAAAAAAAAAAAAAATAGATGATGGATAATCTTTTTGGAAAAGGCACGTATAAATAGTGTCTTTCCGCAGGGAACGTAATCGTAGGTAATTGGTGAGCGATTTCCCTCCTCACTTGCGCCGACCGCAGGCAACCGAAATTCGGCAGCAGCGATTCGGCCAGTAATAGCGCAAAAAACAGAAATCCACTCACCTTATGACTGTAGCGTCGATTTACATGGTCAGGCTGTAATGTGACACCGACTGTTATCTTCAGCAAGATGTAACTTGAAGGCACTGAATCTGAGCTGTAAAATACTCTTCACACGTAATTTTATTTCTTATTATAATTCTCTCAAACTTTGCATAACTCGCCGACTATTATATAAGAAGCATAATTCGCTTCAATGTTGACGCAAGCTAACTTAACCGTCGCGGACCGTGAGCGTAACAATAGGTAACTTATAAATAGAAGAGATACACATATATAACTTCCTTGTGAAACAAAGCACGCAAATACCGCTCAGGCCAGTGGAATTCTGAATCACGCCAACTGAACTGTAATCCACCGCGGCCGACGGATAAAGAAATAAAAAATCGCTCAAACAGTACTGTTACCAATTTTACTGTATTTTTTCCCCGTTAACTAATTTACTAGCATCCCCACTCCTATTTGGAAATTGGAAAATTTAATTACTCAATATTAACTGTTTGATCTATAATCTTCACGCCACCTTATTGTCTTTAATTCACCTTTCATCGCCTCAGAATTAAATATTGTTGGAATAGATCACAATTTTGCTTCATAAAGTTTTTAACTAATGCGATTAGTGCGATTAGAAGACGTTATTTCTATCACAGTTTCTGAGAATAGTATTAGCTGAGCGGTCGTATCAGGTGCTTCCTATATAATGTCTAATAATCAGTAGTGTTTAAGCCTCTTAGGTGACCTACCTATAATTTCGGAAGACCAAATAAGGTAGTAAAAACTGTTTAATTATAAAAGGGAAATGCTAAAAGCTTTAGATCAAATGATTAATCAAATTAATTTCGAAGTTTTACCGATAAAGGCAGATTCCAAAGGATTTTAATATACTCGATGCAATTACTAACTTATAATTGCAAAACCCTCTTACAATAATTATGAAGCCTCATACTACGATAGTACTGCATAGGATTTAATCTTTAACAATAGAAAAAAATGGGAAAGAGGTAGGCATGGATATGAATGGGTTTAGGTGAAACCTTGACAGTAGAGTAACATTTCATGGCATTTAGATTAAGATTGGAAGTAGAGACATAAAAATATAATAGTTTTTTGGTGTCTATGTCATGAAAAGAGGAAACGCTTGTATCGTTACTCTCTTCTTCAATTCAGAATTGCTCTTCTGAGTTTTTTAGTATTCCGCAGTACCTGTCTTCATTTATTGTAGTTGCTGCTGCCAGAAATCGACTAACAATATCCCCTTCCGGTACTTTTGTTTTTGTTTATGGCAATACGCCCTGAGACGTCGAGATAATAAGAGAAGGGAAAAGACTGATCGAAAGGAACGGGAGGGAATATGGCCTTGCCCTTTTAAATGAACTATTCCAGCATATGCCCGTAGTGATTTTAGGAAACCGTATATAGCCGAATTCTGATGACCGGACCGGGTTTCGAACCCGGCTCCTCCTTGATACGACGCTATAACGTCACCGCTCACCCACCATGCTCGGTCTTCCGGTATGAAGAACTATTGAGATCAGATCACTTTCCGGCAGACTGTATCCGTTTGAGTTTTTAAGGCTTAGGAGATTTTGGATACGGGTGACGAAACGTGAATGTTCCACTTTACACCTGAGACTAAACAACAATCACGCGAGTAGCGACATTCCTCTTCGGCCAATACTGGTTTATCGTTTGAGTGATGTTATTATACAGAAGTAATTCTAATCAATAATTAACGCCGACATTTCATGTTTTATTAAGTAATAAGCATTTAACCGCCATAAGTATCAAATCGCAATGCTGTACAACAAATAAAGTAGTTCTGTACAAAAACTTCTAACCACAATGTTTAAAATTAGCTGGGGGGGGGGGGGACGTTATTTTAAGGATTCTCTGCTCCTAAACGAGATTCTTAATAAACTTTCTTTACTTTTACCAGTAACAAAAGAATTTATATTTTTCCTAGTATCTGTTTGTAAATTTTTGTCAGACAATGGTCGTTTTATTTGTTACAGTATTAATATTTAGTTCTGTGTGATTTCCTCGCATGGTTTTAGGTAATTTTTTTGTTTTCCTTAACGATGGTGCATAATCATCATAGTCCACCTACAGAATTAAAGGTCGTCTTGGCTCAAAATTAGAGAAATAATACTACCAGTAAATTATTTGTTTTGTCCGGTGAAGTTGGTTCAAATTAAAAATAATTATTTTAGAAAGATAGACGCAGTTTGAAAAAGAAGATTAACTTGCTTCCGAACGTCGACAGAGGATGTGATTTCGATGCGGCTAGAAACCCGAGTAGCTTGCAGTTGATTAAGAAACATTGAATACTTTCAGTTGTTAGATGTTCCTTAATTTTGTTATTCCCTGAAGCAATTAAGAAAGCATCAAGGATATATTATACGCATAAGCTACATATATGCCCGAAAAGTTTAAA
The DNA here is from genome assembly GCA_031002005.1 of Vandiemenella viatica. Taxonomy (NCBI): domain Eukaryota; kingdom Metazoa; phylum Arthropoda; class Insecta; order Orthoptera; family Morabidae; genus Vandiemenella; species Vandiemenella viatica. The sequence goes on from JARYHS010006940.1 coordinate 77,355, forward strand.
AAGAAAATACAAATATTTGTTTTTAAGAAATTTGAAATATTCAGAGTTGAACCGAGAACTCCAGGTTCACAAGCCCCGAACGTTAACGACAGGACCACGTCACCCACGCTGCTCTTCTACTCGTCAGTGTGTAAACAAGGCTGCCCAGGAAGACAGTTTCATTAAATCTACCTTGGAGTCACACTTTTTCTAAATAATCTATTTGTGATTGTTTATGTAGTTTCGTAGTACTAAAAATTCTATCTCCTGGAATATGGCCATCCGCTGATTTGTCCACAGACCACATTATGGGTACAATGTTATCGGTAGGAATGAGCAAAACTAGTATCTAAATAATTATAGTTATAGTTTTATACTAATCAGTTGGAGTAAAATGTAGCAATGAGCCTCTTCCTGGCTTCGCTTCAATGTAATCCTGTTAATTATGACTTTTACGATGGGTTTCTCTATGTGAATTTAGGAAAAGTATTACTCAAATTTAGGGGGAAGGTTGAAGAAATACCTCTGCAATAAGAATCGTCAGTGGGAGGACCTTAACGCCTTCCTGTTAGCCAATCTTCCTTTTTTGTTTCACTCATTGACTTATCATTTGAAATATAGATGTCGCCGAATAAATTATCCACCAATGGGATGGTACAATGGTCGGAGCTAGCAGAGACACTACAGTTTCCTCCGATGGATTAAAGTCCTGTGTTGCCAGAGTGTGTGAAATTAAGGTGATAATATTTGATACGCATTGCCAGTTTTTTTTTGCCAAAGAGTGTACATAAATACCATGAAAGATAAAAACAGGGACTTAAAAATGATGTTTACAGATTTTCCTTAAACTAAAATCTTTATTTATTGCCAAATAATATTACTAATGTGCCATGTCGTTTTCAGTTGAAAGACTAGACAGGGCTGAATGCCGTTCTTGTGTCATCGAATTCCACAATTATGTTTTAATCATTTTTAACCATAAAATCTCCTTCCTTCAGAAGTAACTGTAACAGCTGCGGTGGTAATACTTCTCAGGACTACTTTGACAGTGATATACAGTTCAATTAAATTTTTTTTCTGTTATATATGACGTCGTTTTATTCATATTCACGGTAGACATATTGAACTCTACATACAATTCATATCCATCAATATCAGATATTTCTTCAAGTGTTAGAGATATTTACAAGCTGATATATTGCTTCAATAGTTCGCAATCACTGATTTCTTTTAATCCTTTTTATGTTATACATGAAACCAAATATGTTCTCGTGATGTTTGACTGCCTCAAATATTGGTTCAAGCTTGTGTGCACATTATCGACAGGGAAATAAAAATATTTTATTTTGAAAACCTCTTCCGCAAGCAATTCAACAGCTTCATCTTCCCCTTCGTGATCACGATTCTTTCTTTTACGTCTCCTTCTCGCGACTTTTAATTTTCTGTAAACATCATTTTCCTTTGCTATTTCTTTTGGTATGACCAAGGTTGATTGGAAACCATTATCCCGATAATTATCAAACCAATGTGTAAATGCATCTGTGTTGTACAGCCGCATCTATATGCATTTTTTCGCTCTGCTACAATTTACTTATATTGTTTATACTTTGTAAGAATGTTATAATATACGACGGGAGCAAGTACAGATTCGTAGGTAGTTATTTCATTTTCTATAGAACGACATTGGTTAACTAAGTGACAATGTTGAATTTTCTGCTAAATCCTTCAAAGCATCATCTGTATTGCTTAGTTGGTATTTAACGGCCTTTGCTGGTTCTATACTCCCTTCTTGTTTTGGAAAGTGGTTTCAAGCATAAGGCTTTTATTCACATGTGCTTTTAAAATAGGCCACCTCTGACTCCAGCCGGCAAATAGTATGTACAAGCCTTTGAAGCAAACCAAACAAAGATTTTGCTTGAACACGAAACGATGCTGCATCTCTTGCAGGTGAGATTCTAGTTGTCATCTCACAACGAAAAAAAAAAAACATATATACTTTTCTCGACATCACTTTTTATCTCCACCCATATTGGCTCCATTGTCATATCCTTCGCATCTGAAATTTTGCGATGATATACTAAGCTGTTTTAGCTCTGTGATCATATAATTATTCATATTCTCAACTGAGGATTTCCGGTAGCTAAGAAGCCAATAAAATGTTCTTCAGTGTAAGCTGTATTTGTATTAAAAAATCTTATAATAATTGACAGTTGCACAACACGAGAAACGTCACGAGTACGATCAAGAATAATCGACTAATGTTTATTTTTTATTATTTTTTAATAATTTCGAGTCTTTGCGTGACTTAACATTAATTGCATGAACTCATACTGAATAATTATTTCAGAGATTTTGGTCATTAATAGTCTTGTATATTAATTGATTTAGAAGAAGCCCCAACATTGTATCAGATCGGGCTTTCGACTTCACTACATCCATAAAGTTGCCGTTAGTCTTACTTCAATCTTATTTTCAATATTAATTTCTCTTTATGGCCTTTGAAGCGCAGATGCCAGCAGCTTTACAACTGCAACTTGCAAGCAGTATTTCTGAAATATCTCTCCAATATATTTTTTCTTGTGCTATTCGAGTATGGGCTAAAGAGTCAATAATGGCATAGCTTTTTTTCTCATTATCTAATTTTATTCATTTTAACATACAATCTTTGTGCTATCGGTTAGATTCACGGGACTTAAGGTAATCATCCAAGTGTTTCCATTCACAAATTTCCATCACTAGATCAAGTTTTTTAAAATTCTAGTCCGAACATACAACACGGAAAACAGTAAACGGCATCTTTAGTTCGTGAATAAATCATCCATAGGCCTGTCAAGCTTTTCTCCATTAGCTAATCTTTAAATATATAAAAATCTCGCGTCACGATGTTTGTCCGAGATGAACTCCGAAACTGCTCAACTCATTTTGATGAAATTTGGCTTACTGTGTTTAATGTGGTGCAACTTAAAAGATAGGATAGTTTTCATCTCGATTAATGACCTTAATATTTATTATTGCGAATTAAATGTTCGTTCTATGTTTATCGTAGGGCAATGGTTCGTAATTATTTGTAAGTGCCAGTAAGTTTGGCAGAGTTCTGCTGGCTCACTGGTTAGGGCGTCTGACTGGAGATCCAAAGTCCCTTGTTCGAATCCCTATGTCAGCGGGGATTTTTATACGCTCTTAACTCGGCCTTCACCTCCGGCGCAGGGGAGGAATGCGCAGCCAATAGAAGCCCTGTCACCAGGTCGTTACGACCGCACGAATTTATTAATATAGTTCCATAGGTTTCTAACAGATGGGGATGTATTAATTTATCGACACAACACGTGGTTATCTAGGTTGGGTAACCATCCAGTAGATGGCGTTGTGTTTCGATTTATTTATGTTACAGTCTACTCCACGTCTCGAATGCGCAGCTGACAGAAGCCCTGTCATCAGGTCATTACCAAAACACGGAATTATAATTATTGTTATTTAATATCAGGCATTTACTTGCATAGAGGCTTTCCGGTTTCAGCACTGTATTATAGTGTCTTATTTTAAGGCTTTTAGAAAGGCACTTTTCGTTGTAATTCAACTACTTTTATTTTTATTGTTGCAATTATAAATTTCAGTGAAATACCGCAAAAAAATCTAACACAAACAATGCGTGTAGCAGAGAGGCACGACGCAAACGTGTTGAGATGGCTCATCAATCAGCAGAACAAATCGCGGTACCAAGTAACGAAGCTCAAAGAATCAGGACAGCAGAGCATCGTATGCAAGAATCTCAAGAACAGCGTTATGAACGTCGGCGACAGAATATATCGAGAACAAGAGCGCCACAAGAACAGAACATAGCTACATTTAGAGAAAGAGAACGAGAGAGACAGCAAATCAGCCGTGCATTAACACGTGTATCATTTGTTCGTCTTGCGTTCAAATATGCACTAGACATTGATTACTCTGCATATTCTAAAATTGCAATTGGTGCAATGGACAAAGTATGCCAATACTGACAGGCGTTGGAATTCCGCAATGAAGCAGCCAGCATGTGTTATGCATTAGGCAAAGTTGTATTATTACCACTTCCCACTCCCCCAGAAACTTTGCAATCACTTCCTGCTGGCGAATCAAACGATTCGAAATTGTTTCTGCGCAAGACACGCAAATTCAATTCCTGCTTGCAGATGACGTCTTTTGGAGCAACTAAAATATGCGATCACACATCTGATGGACGTCATTTTCAACAATATACAAAATACAAGACCAGGTGTACCATAAGATTGGGTCGCTGATGGCGATGCGTAATGATGTCCCGAAATTTCTCCAAATCTATTTTATGGGAAGTTGTGAAGAACGCGTCACAACTCAGTGCCAGTATAATTTCATCGAACAAGCAGAAGAGAGAGCATTGTTGTAAAATTTTTTGGAAAATAATAACCAACTTATTCAATTGTTTGAAAGAGTGTCGCCACAATTAAAATGACAACTATCAAATTGTCATCAAAGCTGACAAATTAACATCAGGTGAACACGCTGACCTTGAATTCGAAAACCCTAGGCGGCAACCGGTTTGTAATCGATACGCGGCGCAAGAAACCGGTTTGTAATGGATTTCTTCACGCAGGTATTGGGGCAACCAACCTGGCGTCATTTTGCAGTCATGCCTCGTCCAGTACTGTTGTTATCGGCAGTTTATTAGCTCAACGCCAGTGACTCAAAGTGTTTGACGATAGGTTTATCGTCCAAACACGAGCCAGTAGTAGTGCTCGAAAATAATTGGGTACCGCACCAAGGTTATACTAACGTATAATGATTGAGTCGTGCTGACTCAAGTGCTGAACGATGTGTCAGATTTGTTCAACACAGCGAGCGACCAGGCAGACATTCCACTTGGTGAGCATACCATCTCCTGCCGTACAGTTGCCGGGGTGAAACCAGTATACTTCGCCCCAAATGCCGATCCTGCCAGCGGCGTCTACTTTAGAGATTCGACTTGGAAGAACATCATCGACGCGCAGCCTGCAGTGTCCAGCGCCTTGGCCGTCAAGAAGAGGTAGGGATACCTAGTTGCAAGATACTACATAGAATTTGTGGATATTTTGTCAAATAAAGTGCTACGAGACTTTAATATGGCCACAGTGAAAAAATTGGCTGATATGTACATTAACGATGTTTATGTGGCTCAAGTGACACCAAGTTCGTCATTGAATTATAATCTACTAAAATATTAAATTATTGCATATAAAAATTTCCTTCTATTAGCCGATGTTAATAACATTGTAATTAAGAATTATGATGTTTGTGAACAATATATAATGCTTGTGGACAGTAAGTGCAAGAACTGATGTGTACATCCATTAAAAAAAATTTCGGTAATAAATACATGTATAAAAAATGTAAATAAATTAAAAAATGCATTGTATTTGATTTGATTTCTTTTTATTTCACCCACCATTGGGCAATTAAATATACATTTTCAACATTTTCCCTTACAAAAGTTTTATCAAATTGTTCTTCCTGAGTTCTCGTAGGGGTGGATATACCAAATCTTCAACCTCTAGACAGGCTAAAGGCTTGGCGCGCTCCGTCACTAGAAAGCTGCAGATGGAGGATTATATAAATTGTCTCAAGGGTGAAACACTAAAATACCTGCGGTTGGCCTTGAAACCTGATACTCTTAACTCTATGCAGGTGTTCCTTCCGTGTAACCTGATACCCTTTGCAGGTACAAACCTGTTGTAACCTGATACCCCGCGCCGAGAACAGTAGGCGCTAAACCAGTTTTATAGAGCGGGCGGGCGAACAAAAAACCGGTTCTCGCTACCTGGAAACGTGCTGGGCTAAGACATTCACGTATTTACGCTTGGCTAGGACATTCATGAATTGAAGTTTAATAATAATAAATTTTGGTGTTTGTATAAATAAAAACACATTGTATTTAATTTGATTTGTTTTTTATTTCACCCACCATTGGGCAATTAAAAATACATTTTCAACGGCACATACAGCATTACAAAATATGTGTCCTTTACAAAGTTTTATCAAATTATTTTTCTTGAGTTCTCGTAGAGGTGGACATTCCAAATCTTCAATATTTTAGCAGACTTTATTCCTGATAATCTTCTGGAAAAATCTAGTCTTCTCACGTCCTTTAACACGTATAATTGATTTATCTTCATTGGTTATTGCATGTAAAATAGTAAATAGTCTACTGAAGGTTACACCAGTAGCATTCCAGGGTATTCCATGATAATTATGTTTCAGCCATCTAACTGTTGGTTCGTTACCTCGACGTCTTGGTGAGTTTTACAGAAATGCAGTGTGTAGCGATAATGGTGTCTGATTGTACTATACACACAGCAACTTCATTGAAAAATAAACTTTCCGTCTTTCGTCTTGAATCCCTGTGCGTCCAGGGAAGATGGTCGTCATGATACTGCGTGTTGGCGAATAGTGCTACGCCATTTTATGCGAGCTTCCGCACAACACTCGTTAGAGGTATGTATTCAACAACACGATCGTGAAGGATTAGGCAGTAGGCGGAGGTGTAGGATGGAAAATTTTCACTGCTTTCAAACTCCATACTAATATCTACAGGCCCAGTCTTAACAGACTCATTTTGTTGTGTACAGTCAATTACGGCGAGAGGTGCAGTTGCAATAAAGTTCTCACGGTTTAGTAGCGACGAAGGATGATCTTGATCGTAGTAAGACTGCTGGAATCTTGCCTATTTATCGTACAGCACTGTGGTTCTATTTTATCAAAGTTTAAAATCATATTCTCGCACGGATACGCCACATGATTTAAGAACACTTTCACATTTATGAGATTACAGTGATCAAATGTGGCCGCACTTACATCCGGGTTGCGTTTTCTGTTTGTTTGTAATCCTATAATTTCGAACCTATGTTTTTCCAGTTGCGTTGATGTCTTCAAACACCAAATTTGAAACTTACTTATAGGAAGCAGAAGGTACTCAAGTAGATCCCAACTTCTGAAATTAATTCGAAGTGGTTTCCCACTATCTACAATCTTAAGCAATGCTAATTTTTCTCTTTCACCCACTTGCACATGAGGCACCACCCATGCGAGTTTATTGATGGTAAATTTACTATTTTGAGGAATTGGATTAGCTTTTACGTATGAATTTGTATCGTCCCTAGCATGAATCAGTACTAGTTCTTGTTTTACATTTGCAAGTATGCGTTTAAAGTCTTCACAAAAACACAAGAGCATACTCAAAGGTTTACAGACATCAAAGTAGCCATTTCCAAGATCTTGTTGACCCCATTCAGCGTTGTTCAACACGCCAATTTGTTGAGGGTTAGCGGAAATAAGCGTCTTCAATGTACTTGTTACACCTACATTTCTATTTCGGTCAATTTCAACTCCATTAAGTTCTAACCTAATTTCCTCAAACAGAAATGCAAAAGCATTGGATGTGGAAATTGAATTTGTAGCTCCTGATCCATCTGATTTGACGAATCTTCCTTCAATATACAAATAACTTTCGCATGACAGTGTATATGAATCTTGGTTCTGAATAGGTATCCGAATCTCTTCGTTGTTATTAAATGTGGCTGATGTATGCGGTTGATGCTCAAAAACTGTTTGCATGTCACCGATTCGTCAAATTCCACACATGAAGTTATATCAAGCATCTCATCCATTCTTTTTAATGGTATAGCCTAATGACTGCAGAAAGAGCACTTTGGCAGGTGTTAACCGTTTCACTGTCGGTTCACTACTGACAACTGTTTGAGTATGTCGTTTCTTATTATAACGAGCGCCCGTTCTTTATATACAGTCTCAGGGTAATGGTTTCACATCTGAAATCCACTAAATTACCGTCCTGGTCGACAATTCTAAAATGTGAATGTTGCTGAGCGTTTTCACCGGAGATAGGGAGATAGATGACATTAGCCGGTTCTTCTACAATCTTGTATCCTCGCGGCACTGTTGGGAAAAACTCGTGTAGTGTGTGCCCCAGATTATCGTTAACTTAATTTCCTGTACATATGCTGCACGCTATTCGTATAGCGTTAACTTTGAATATCTGCACAGTGTAGTCTGAGGTATGAAATTCAGGCCTTAACACACGTTTCGAAAACCCGAGCAGTGTAATAATTGTATTTGGTTTAGCAAAGTCTATTTCCACTTGGGGTTGGAACTCGCACTTGAGTGAGTTGTTGTTTGCTCTGATAACCAGCTTCTCGTTGTTAGTGTGTCGAGTCAAGTAATTTGCCAAGTCGTTAATATCATAAAACCCTTTGGGTATAATAACTACCTCATACTTCGAGGAATGAAATCTACAATTTGACTCGCCAATATTAGGAATCGAATTGTAGGTTTGGAAATCTACTAACCCGATAGTATAATCGCCTTCACTCAAATCTATTGGTGGAATGTATTCACAGCCCAAGACCGAACTACTGCCGGACGAACGAATTATTTCTTGAATGCCGGTCCTGAAAATCTAGCCTGGTGAGTGAGTTTTTAAATCAATAAGCAGTAGTCGGAGATGTAGGTTATATTGAATGCATAGAGACGATGCCTTACCACAAGGTCGGCAAAGTGAGTTCTGAACAAGGGTAGTTAGAGTAATATCTCCTCCATCAACCAATCTACAAACTTTACGAAACAGGGATTTATATTCGTGTTGTATATCTCTTAAGATCACTACGAAAGATTTTACAAAATTAACAGTTTGAACGTTAGTTATATAACGTTGAAGACAGTGACGATGTTATTATCATCGGAAACGTGCGTCGGAAGTCGAAATCTAAGATCATAGAATACCGTACCTGGTGGGTGAGCAGTAGCGTTAGGATCTATAGTTGGCGAGGATATGCAGCACAGTCTTAAAGTAAGGTTTTCTTTCCATTTCCCCAAAAATCACAAGTGGCGAGTGTTGGAGTTATTCTTCATGCTTTCAGAGTTATTGTTTTAAATGCTGACCTGAATATTACTATTATACTGCGGCCACACTAACATCTAATGTGCAATAGTTATCGCGCTATTGACTATAAAATCATCTGTAGCTGGGACTTAGCACACTAATTTGCTAACGCCGTTAGTGATGAAGATATGCGTTAAAGCGATAGCTTGGTTGGCGGTCTCGGTTGTCGTTCGTAGGATCACCTTGCGCCTCACCCCTGGCCGCCTCATCAGCGCTACGTTCTGCATTGGGGGTACCCGAGCAGAGAATTGGAACAGAGAAGAATCACCCCCCCCCCTTCCGCCATATCCATTGGAGGGAGGGTACGGACTCTCGGAATAAGCGTCTTTAGCCACTCTTATGGGTGCAAAAGGGCAATATCATGGCGACGACGCTGTCATGGCATGAAGTCGAAAACAATTCCCCTGCCATATTGAGGTCCGTTACAATTCACAGAAAGATAGGAGGCCCGTTTGTTAACGTTTTAAGTGCTTACAGGCAATACACAGAATGGAGTGGTATGCTAAAAAAGTCATGGAGTAAATCATCCGCTATCATCTTTTAAGTCTTGCACTTCGATTGCTCACGTAATTTAATAAATTCATAAAATTATTATTAACACATACACTCTAAAATACCCTCAACGTCCATCTTGAAATAACGCGTTCTCTATCATTGTGCATTCGACATTATAAGTTAAATGGTAAGTACAATCACTTCATTCACGCGTTTTTTGAATCCGATATTTTGGCACGTTAATTGTTGCAATAAATTAGACCTTAAAGTTAGTGTAGCCTCAGCATTAACATATATTTAATTATGAACTAGCTCGTACCCGCGACTTCGTACGCGTGGATTAAGAATTTTTTTGGCAGAATTAAATATAGAAAGTTGTTGGTAACAAAGGATTGGTGCCAAACAATATCTATTCGGAATAATATGACAGGAAAGCTAACACTATATCATTGTAGCGTCGAACCTGTCTCTTGAAGAGAATCAATCTGGATATAGCCATTTAGTACTCAAAACTTAACAAAAAGACAGACTTACTTCCGTATTTATAATAATACGAGTACTAGCCCATAACCGCCACTTCGTACGCGTGGATTAAGAATTTTTTTGCCAGAATTAAATATACAAAGTTGTTGGTAACCAAGGATTGGTCACAAACAATATCGAGTCGGAATAATATGACAGGAAAGCTATCACTATATAATTGTACCGTCGAACCTGTCTCTTGAAGATAATCAATTTCCAACATATTTCTGTCACCATTCGATAAGGTCTCAAAATTTCGTGACTACAACTGTTAATCATACTGGAAAAAATATCCTGGGCCCTTCATACAGATTTTCTTATCAAATTCCATCAATATCGATATAGCCATTTAGTCGTCAAAACGTAACAAAAAGACGGAGACTTACTTCCGTATTTATAATAATATTACTGTGGTTGGTTCACACTCATACACTGACTGCGAACAACACCTGAGGGATCATTATAACGTAAAAAAGTGTACACCTACAACATTGCAGGACTACCTACGATTTGCCTCGCATTGCACCCGTAACTTTCTAATATCTACAGTTTAACATTCAATCCGAATAACCTACGGCCCAGGCCTGACTCTTACGACGAAAAACATTAAAAAAAATCTTATCTTCCACGGAGATTTGAACCGGAGATCACGACGTTCGTAAGCAAGTGCTTTAACCACTTTTTTTTATTTGTTTTTTTATGTTTTTATTTTGTTTTCTTCTTTTTTATGTTTTTTTTTTAGTTTGACTTTTTTGTTTTGTTGTGTTTTTTAATTTTTCTCTTTTTTTCATTTTTTATTTATTTTTTTATTTTTTTCTCGTTTTTTTATATTTTTTTTCTTTGTTTATATATTTTACCACTTTTTTTACGTTTTTATTTTTTTATTATTATAGTTGAAGCACTACATTTAGGTAATTTTGGAAGGTCTCCTTGTATTTCTTTAGTTTTTTCATATTGTTGTGGTTTTCTATGATTTTATACTTAAATTCGTCTAGGGTAGGTTTTCTTCCGGTTAGAGCAAATTGTAGGTATTGGCCAAGTATCCAAATTGTGCTGTTCCTTTTAGGCTCCGGGTATGGCCACAGTTGAGGTTTTAATAAGTATTCTAATTCAATGTTGTTTGGGCTCGTTCTGTTTACGGTTGCGATTTTTGTCTTTACCCATTTCCATATATTTATTCTTTCACCGCAAATCAGCCGGTGTTGTTATTGTATCATTTAAATTGGATTCTGGGCATAGAGGTGTTGGGCTGAGGTGAATTTTGTTTAATTTTTCTCTTGTTCTTATTTTTTCGGTTACCACTAGATACCAAAGTGACCTAGTTTTTAGGTCTAGAGTTCTGTTGTGTATGTTTAGCCAAATTTTTCCCAATTCGAGTCGTGGGTGCTTGGATTCTATTTCGCTGTGGTTGCAATTGTTCATTAAAGCTTTGTAGACCTCTTTCGTTTTTCCGTTTATGTCTCCGATGTAACTCTTTTCAATATAGTACTTTCGTACGTGTTGTAAAATTTTGTTGATATAGCTTACATCAACGGGTGCCACTGTGCTGGTTGGCTTTAATGACGAAAAAAGGGTTTTCGTAAGGCTGCTACATTGGTTCTCAAGTATTACCTCTGTGCTTGCTAAGAAGATGGCCGTACATTTTTTCTGGACGTCTACAACTCCGAGTCCTCCCTTGTTGCAAGGCAAGGGGCAGGTGCTGAAAGGTACTTTAAATACATTTCCCCTCCAGATGTACCAGCATATAGCTGCTTCGATTCTGGATGCTATGTTGTGCGGTACCGGTAGTATGCTTGCCGTATAATATATCTTGCTTAATATATAGGTGTTGACCAGTCTCACCTTCTGCAACAAGCTGAGGGCTCTTGTGTTTTCTCGCAGCAAGGCTCTTATTGTGTTGAGATTTGCCTTCCAGTTGGTTGCCACCATTCCGTTTGGGTTTGTTGTTAAGTCAATTCCAAGGACCTTACATTTTGTCGTGGTTTGTATCCATTTGTTTCCGATTCTTGCTTTCTTTTTACCTAGCAATAATATTTTGGATTTGTCTTTGTTTAGTTTGGCTCCGCTTACTTCAGAGTATAGTTGAATTATGTTGCGAGCTTCTGTTATTTCCTCTCCGTTGTTGATTATTATGCTTACATCATCAGCATAGGCTCGGCATACAAATTTGTTGCCAAAAATTGTTAATCCAGGCAGTCTGTGGTTAAGCTGTTGAAGAAGTGGCTCTATAGATATGCAGAATAAGGTCATTGACAGCGGACATCCCTGTCTGATGCCTTTCTCTATTGGGATTGGAGTTGTGAGTTGCCCGTTTATTAGGATGCTTGACCGCGTGTTGGCTACACATTTCCTTATTGTTGCGACAAAGGGATCACTGAAACCCATTTTGTATAAGTTTGCTAGGAGAAATTCGTGGCAGACCCTGTCATATGCTTTGTCGAAATCAAGAGCTGCAAGTGCTGATTTAGTATTGCTGGCCCATGTTAAGTATATCAGATCTCTATATTCAGCAGCTGCCTCCGTTATTGTTTTACCTTGCATGCAGCTCTTTTGGTAAGGGCCTAGGATCTTGTGCAGTAAAGGTTTCATTCTGGCGTTAATGGACCTTGTGAATATTTTAAAGTCAGAATTGAGCAGTGTCAGTGGGCGCATGTTCGCTATACATGTGTTGGGTTTCCCTTTCTTTGGGATCATGATTACGATGCCTTCGGTGAATTCAACTGGCAATTGTTCGATTTGTTTGATCTCATTATATACTTGTATCAATTTTATTCCTATTATATCCCAAAACTGAATGTAAAATTCCGCCGGCAGACCATCTTTCCCCGGTGATTTGTTCCGGGGTGACTTTCTTACTGCTTCTGTTATTTCATCATCAGTAAAGCCACTTTCTAGGTTGATGTTATCTTGATAAGTTATTGTTTTCTTGACGTAGTGTTGTACGTTATGCAGCTGCGACATGTCCTTAGCTTCCAGTGAGTATAGCTTCCTGTACGACTCCTTGATATAATTAATTATTTCAGGCTGTTCCCTAAGTATGCGTCCGTTGTCGTCTCTAATTTGTGTCGTAGTTTCCGTTTCCCTCGCCTAATTTCCCTAATCATATGGTATAACGGAACTTCCTCCTCTTGCACCACTGAAGTAATTCTAGCTCTTACTTCGCAGCCTTGCATTTCTTTCCGAGTTGCATTTGTGATTTTGGCCTTCATTTTTTTAATCGCAATGTTGTTGTTTGCTAGATGAGTTGGCTTTTGGTATAGCTCTCTTAAGCAGTGGAAATAAAACTCCTTAGTATTTTTGCTCCACACTGATTTTTCCTTGGCGTACGTTATGGCGGTTGATCTGAGTCGTGGTTTGGCGCATCTTATCCACCAGTCGATGAGAGACGTGTACTTGTGTTGTTGATTGGTGCATTTGTCCCATGCGTCTTTTATCTGTTCCCTTAGCTCTTCATCCTTGAGATGTTGGATATTGAGTTTCCAAAATCCCTTTCCTCTCGTAACTTGCTGTCTCTCTAGTTTTATCTTTATGTGGTAGGCGCTGTGGTCACTGAAACTGAGTGGCCACATCTCGCAGCTACTTATCTTGTCCTTTATTTCTTCCGCTACATACACCCTGTCAATTCTGCTGGCTGAGTTGCTGCTTGTGTGGGTGTAGGCAATTCTATTTGGCTTGAGTACATTCCATGAATCCACAAGTGATGAGTTAGTTGTTAGTAGCTGGAGCTCGTTGCAGAAATTGTAGTTGGGGGTTTGGTCCTCTTTGAGCAGTTAAAATCCCCTCCCATTATGATTGGTCTTTTTGTACCTGTTATTAGCTTCACAACGTCGTGGGAGAAGAAGGCCGCCCGTTCTGCTCTTCCTTGTGAGCCAGTAGGTGCGTAAATATTGATGATTCTAACACCTTGAACTACTGCTGAAATGCCTCTTCCACTCATAAGAATCGTCTGCTCCTCGTATCGTATTCCTTCCTTGAGAAGGATGGCAGTGCCAACTTCATTTCCTATATTTATCAAAGATTCGTAGCCATATATAGTGCCTATCTTCGTAGTGTTAACCTCTTGTATTAACGCTATGTCTATGTCAGCAGCGTACAGGTGGTCTTTTAAGCATTTTATTTTGATGTCAGAGGTGATTCTGGCTGCATTTATTGTAGCTATTTTGTAGGTCTGCATATTGGTTGATTATTTATTCGTTCACAAGGTCGGCCCAATCTGTTTTCTGTTGATGTTTTTTTGAAAGGTTTTTCTCAGTATTCTTATTATTCTCATCGGTTTCCATATCTGATAGTTCTGCTGTGCTGTGTTCTTCCTTACTGCAAAAATTTGGTAAACATGTTGCCGTATTGCTTCCTTCTTCCTCCTTCTTGGCCGTGCTATTCTGATTTACATCTTTTAATTTATCTTGTATTTCCTTGCCGGATCGTCCGTTTGTTCGCGCGACTTGCGCTTCCGCGTTTCTTTACTATCCATTGGGTTTCTTGCGGCGTAGCTGTTTTCGTCGGCGTCTTCAGTAACATCCATTTCCAATGGGACAATTTTTGTTGAATTCTTAGGTGCTAGTTTACACCTAGTGACAGCGGTGACTTGGGATGGTACTGTTGGGTTGCCATCCTTTTGTTTCGTGGGCTCTCTTTCCACTGTTGCTGTTGTTTCTATTGTAGCTGTAGTATCGCCAGTTGCTTCCCCATCGTTACTTGATTTACCATCGATGTTGAGATTTTCGCGCAGTCTTCCGTCGTCTTTTTCGCTTTCCATTGTTTGCATTGCCTTGCGGACATTTTCCTGGTTGACACTTATAAGTTGTCCAAGTTCATCTGTTTGTTTCCTTTTGAGCTCCTCAACTTCGTCTTTGCCTGTTCCTGTTTCTTCCTTGCTGCCAGTGGACGTGGCCAAGTTTGGTTGTATTTGCAAGATTTCCTTCTCGTCGGTGTCGTCCAGAGGGGCAAGAATTTCTCCGCTTGCCACTTCCGCATAAGATATTACAGAGTTGCTTGTTTGCCGCTGGCTCAAAGGTAGTTGTAACGGTCTTCGTTTATTGCATTCATTTCGCATGTGGTCAATAGAGCCGCAAATGGCACATGTTTTTGGCTGTCCAGGATAAGAGATGAAATCCTTGCAACCTGCAATCACGACATATGATGGTATGTCCCTTTCTAAATAAATGCGTACATTTCTAACACCATTGTCCGTCTGGAATCTGAATTTGTTGCTCCACGATTCTTTAGATATTTGGATTACTCTCCCGTATTTTGCCAACGAATTGATAATCGAACTGTTGTCCGCTTCAAAGGGAAGGTTGTAAATTCTGACTGATCTTAAGCCAAAGCCAGCGTTGGTAACAGCCACAGTTCCCACGTTGCCATCCGAATGTTTGAATTTTAAGGTCCCTTCGGTTTTCTTCAAAACTTCCTCACATATTTCCGAGCTTATCAGCTTAACATAGCAGCAAATGCCTATAAAATCATACTGCAAACCGACTACATCTTTTTCGTTAATGCCACAATCAAGAAAAATAAACTCATGGAACTCATACGCCGCGGGTCGAGCATATGACTTATCAAAATCAAATTTCAATGTATTTTTGCGTACTGCTGAAGCCATAGTACTTAGTATATCTTCACACTAACAACAAAACACCGGCGGACGCTAGGCGTTACCGCCACGAAGAAATGTTGTAAAGATAGCACACCTCAAGACTGAGGTGTGCAAAAGCACCAAACGGATGATCACACTCTAATAAATATCGAAGAATATCCTGTTGGTTAATACTAAACGATTCACATAAAACGTGAAGTACACCACTGGTCAGTGCAGGCAGTTAACTCACACGTCTACACTCACCGACCGCTTGCAGCGGAATGCTAGCCACTGAGCTGCCAGTCCAATATACGAAACACGGTATGGAGACATCCATATCCAACGTGTCTGTCTATCGCCGTATTTCGAAGTTATGAGAAAAAATGTGTTATTTATACAAATAATTTTTCAACCAAATGTAGACAGTATTTTTCTCCTTGTTTCAAAGGATAAGTGTGCAAAGTTTCATCGAGATCGGATGAAAACTGTCTATTTGTATGAAGAACAAACAAACAAACATACATTCATCTTTATATATAAAGATTAACAATCCATATTTTTTGTTATTACTAATAGCTAAGGATAAACTAAAAAGTTTTATATATAATTTTTTTGTACTTGTGTGTTATGTGAGGCCCCTGCAAGAGCTAGGCTCAGAGTGATTGCCCTTCTCGCCACCCACTCGCCAGTAATAGGGTCGTAAAAAGGGGGTGTCACAGACATATCATGTAGAAATTTTTTTCTTATCTTGTATGTATTGGTGAGAGTATGCAGAAACCAAGTTTTCGACCCCCAAAACCTTTGGCACATTTTCTGTGGCCAAAATACGTCAAAATTTGGGTACGTTTTTTAGGTTTTTGTCTATATTTCCTTCCTGATGAATCATAGCAAGAAATACCTTATTTACAATTTGAAAGAAGACAAAATTTCCTGTAACTTTAGTAATACAAAAGTTTTTTCTAAACTCAAAACTAATCGAGATCAGCAAAATTTCACACTATTCCTAAAAGTTGAGTTTTTACCTACTTTATCGCTCAAAATGACCTTGAACCCTGTATATATAATTGATATATATGTATTTCTGTATGACATTGTATATTTATGTGCTATATTTTCATCACTGATGGTAAATTCAATAATCATGTAGCATTGTTGGCTGGGAGATACCGAAGGATTATTCAGCCGCCCGGTGACATTTCGATACGTCGCGGAATGCGCCCCTTTGTGCTATCTAACCTAACCAGGTATACCGGGTATAGGGAACCTACATATTAAGGTAGATACCAAACCACATAATTTTTCTGGCTTACTTCATATAACACAGCAAGCTATGGCAGAGGTGAAGGTAGCATCAATGTCCTTTGAAAATCACAGATGAAACCGGGATTTCGATCTCCAGTCAGACGCCTTAACAACTGAGCTACCATTCCGTTCTATTACTGATGGTATTTGTGCCAGTTTGAAAAATGGATTTGAAAAAATGAATACATAATGTTATGGAATAAAATTTATCTACACAATCAAAGTCATAATAAGTGAAAAATTGGCCATGAATCCATTACTTTTCCGTTTTAGTTGATTGAAACACTTTTTTCCATTTGAATTAGCTCCGTACTTCAAGGGAACGAAATTGTTTCTATATGAAGCAGTTACATCTCTTCAAGATGCAACACCCAATATCAAAAGTTTAGTTGTGGACGGTTATGTTGCATCGTAGTGTAGACCTTGGCTGCTTCTGTGAGAGATATGATGCCTATTTGACAACGAACTATAAATCCAACATCACAGTTATATTTGACGGATACCGCAGACAGGAATAAAGTCATCGGGAAGGTTTTGAGTTTGAAATCATCAGATACTTCAGCAGAAATAATTTTCAGCGAGGAAACAAGTACTGCAGTGACGCAGCAAATGAGAGCAGCAAGAATCGTGTAATGTTGATACTAATGCAAATACTGAAAAAAGAGGCATCCAAGATCAACAGGCAAAACAAGATGCGGCTGGATTGATCGTTGGCGCAGCTATTTCCCAAGCAGCAAAATCTGACGGTGTGATAATTCTAAGTGAGTATATTGGCATTCTCGTTTTGCTAATGTGGCTTGGTAACACGAGAAGTTGTACTTCCATAAACCAGAGAAAGGCAAGGGGGCAGGTTTATGGTACTCAACCATTTCTTTATAGTTTGAACCCACACATATACTTTTCATCCATGCATTTACAGGATGTGATTCAAATCAGCATATTTCGGCTATGGGAAAAATAAATTCTGCTGCCTCATTCAATATCAAAAACATCTGAAAGTAACATACATGCTAAATTCTGAGAACTCCTAGCCTCCGGAAACTAGCAACGGAGGGGAACAGCTCCTCTTGGAACAATACTGAAAAACGGTTTGTGGAACAATGGAAGAGTCTGATACGAAATGTTTACGAAATCTGCCCAAAAGTACATTCAAGCTAGCACGCTTGCCACCAACATCAGATGCGGCATTGTTTCACTCAAAATGCACGTACCACCAAGTGCAAGTATGGTTGGATCGAGAAACTCAACCCTTGCCTAGGGGATGAAGCAAAGGCTCGTCCAGTCTTATCGCAGTTAAATAATAAACGCATTCGAGAGGACGACGGTTTGAATCCCCGTCCGAGCATGTAAATTTGGGTTTTCCATGGTTTCCCCAAATCACTCCAGGCGAATGTCGGGATACTTCCTTCAAAAGGCCATGGCCGAATTCCTTCCCGACCCTAGTCCCCAGTCCAATTCTGCCTCTAATGACCTCAACGTAGACGAGGCGAAAAGCCATAAGAAAAAAACATAATAATAAAAGACGCTGCACCTGAGTTTACTCCGAAGGTTGTACCATGTTCCTGCATGAAACCTTATACTCAATGCAGCTGTCACTATTCTGGACTGCACTGTTCAGCTGCTTGCAAAATCTTCTCTGGCCTGTCTCGTGAAAACCTTCCTGAGAATGAAGCAGATGAAGGAGAGGAAGAGTTCCTCGACCTCCATGAAGCTTTTCCTGATGCAATGGATGAATGAGACACAATTTATTGATAAGCCGGGACAATTCAAACGAAAAGAAATTAATTTATGTCCAGTTTTAACGTATTATGAATTACATATGACTTGATAACTTTGCGCCTTAACATTATGCATTCATTTTCGCTCTATTATCATCAGTAATAGAGCGATCTGGTTGCTCAATGATTAAGGCGTCTGACTGGAGTTCGAAATACCGGTCTCAGCTGTGATTTTCAAAGGCCAACTTCACCTCTTCCATAGCTTGCTGTGTACGATTAAGTAAGCCAGAAAGATTCTGTGTTTTGGGATCTACCTTAAGGTGTAGGTTCCCTAAACCCGGTATACCTGGTTAGATTAGATAGCACAAAGGGGCGCATCGAAATGTCACAGGTCGGCCGAGTAATCCTTCGGGATCTCCCAGCCAACAATGCTATATGATTACTGAATTGACCATCACTTATCAAGGTGTAGTCCATATATATATTATATCTTCTTTTTTTAATTGCTTTCATCAGTCTTTCGACTGATTTAATGCAATCCTCCATCCCTTCCTATCTTGTGTCAACCTCTTCATCTTGCGAGGTCCTCCTTATCCATTATTTAGACTGCGACAAGAAAGATTGATAGCCCGCTTTACTGGCACTTGGCCCTAATATGCCTTTTTGCGGTAGTTGCTATCACCTCGCCGTTTATATTAATATAAAGTACTTTTATTACCAAAACATTCAATCATCTCTCAATTTGCGCAACGGATATTCTAATGCTATGTAAATGACTTTCGCCACACTTTTACTATAATTCACAATTTATTACACCTAAAAATTTACACAAGATACAAAGCATTCACTGAAACAATATTCTGACGCTAGCCGAAATCGGTTTCTCCACATGTTCGCCATATGCTAGCCAAAAACAGTCTCTCTCGCCATATTGGCTTGTTCCTTTCACGACAACACAACCATACAGTCCTGCCAACTCTCGCAACATGAAATTACTAAAATAACTTATAATTACCCCGTTCTACACAAACTACTATGCTGGAAGACCTATACTACAAGTAAAATATAAATTTATTTACAATCAATTAATAATGTAATAATAGAACTCAGTAATGACTGGTGAGTGGGGACCTCACAATCTCTACATACCCTTTACAACCCACGTCCTCAACTATCTGCTTCATTTATTCTAATCTATGGCTTCCTCTACAGTTCTTATCTTCGACTATTCCCTCCACCAACAAATTAACCAATCTAACTTGTCTCAAAATACGACCTACCAGCCTGTATATTCTTTCTGTAAGCTTCCTCCGCAAACCTCTTTCCTCACCCATCATTTCCAAAACTCGTTCTTTTCTTACTTTGTCTGTCCACTTAATTTTAAGCATTATTCTGTAGCACCACATTTCAAATGCTTCAATTTTCTTTCTTTCCGGTATTCCTGAAGTCCATGTCTCGCTACCATTAAGGGCTGTGCTGCACACAGAGTTATAAAAAGTTCTTTCTATTTTCCAGATCAATATTTGAAACTAAATATTTCTCTTATTCATGTAGGCTCTTTTTGCTAGTACTATTCTGCTTTTATCATTATTCCTGCTTCGACCATCGGTTGTAATTATGCTTCCCTAGTAACAGAATTCACTTACTTCTCCTATTGCAACCGAACCTATTTTTATATTTAGTTTACTAGTGTTAATATTTTTTTCAGATACATTTCATCACTTTTGTCTTGCTTTGATTTCTATTCAGTACAAAATCTTCCTTCAGTATTTTGTTCATGGCATTCAGAAACTTCTCAATATCCTCAGTACTTTCTGCTAAGAAGACAATGTCATCAGCAAATCGTAGGATACTGATTTTTTCTCCCTGAACATTGATGCCACATGGAAATTTTTCTATCTTCGTCTACATACAAGATTAATACTAACGTGAATAGACTACAACTAAGGATTGAAATCACGCAGTGTTTTCAATCTCGCGGGATCCGCGCGGGATTTGCGCCAATCACACGGGATTTGCGCCAATCACACGGGATTTGTTTTTAACGCTTATATTTAAATCATAGTTACTTAAAACGTTAATAAATTAAATAATAATTAAATTAATAAATCAATTGTAATATTAAATGATAAAAAATAGTAGTTAACAATTTTTTAATTGGTAAAATGACATTAAAATTTTTAGCATGTCGTAAGTACAATTCGAGGTTTTACATTATATTTTTTAAGCTACACCATTTTTTAATAAATAATAAAAAATGGAAAAAGTAGGAAGACAAGGATGGACCTGGGACAAAAGATCTTAAGCCGGCTCCGGAAGAGACTCCACTCGTCCGCGTGACGTCACAGTTGGATGGCGGGAAATTCTAATGGACCAATGGCGGCCAAGGTCGTATGACGTCACACGTTAGTTCCTCAACCGGCCGCACAGATGGCGGAAGCTGTCGGGCTTGCGCATATGTTAGTTCCCCGACCGCCCGCCCAGATGGCAGCAGCAGTCGGGCTAGCGCTGCACCGTTAGTTCACAGATCCGCTGGCAGATGGCAGCCCCCGTTAGTTCTTTGGCTCACTGGTAGGTGGCGTGGCATGTATCATTTTGGTCTCCGACAAATATTTGGAATGCGGACGTCAGACAAGTTGTATCGCGGCGACAAAACTATGGATTCGTCTATCACTTTAGTTCCTAGTGGTCATCGTGTGTTGCGTATTCCAATTCCACCTTTACCGAGTAACTTAAATATAATTAAAGTCTTATCTTCGAGGAGTTTAAATGGACCCATTGGTTTAAGTAGACAATGGACGATTAGTTCATCCATTAATCGGGAAATCGAGTATGATG
>JARYHS010006941.1:0-12000 GCA_031002005.1 Vandiemenella viatica
TAAAAGGATTAAATAAACTTTTTATAATAATAAAGAAACTTTAAACTAACCTGGAATAGGGTAATCCATTATTATCCAACTTGCAAACAATAGAGTTCTGCTACGTGAGCATTTCACTATCTCTGAACACTTTTAAATGAAGTGAAGTAATTTTAAAATAATAATAATTCAAAAGAAAGTTAAATTCACTAAAATTCCGTAGTTTTAGATCGCATAAAAAAACGTAAATAAAATTTTAAACACTTCGATAAATACACTTTCACTTCAAACATTTTTTATCATATGTACCCAGTAATTTCTCGATCTACAAAGTAGATTTTCTAAAAGAACCAAAACATATTTAAATTTCAGAACATTCCATGCAGTAGAACGGATATTATACACATTTTTAAAATTATTTCGTCATTAAACACACGTGGTTTCACTTGAGATTTATTTGCGAGTAAACTAAACCACTTCCATAAATAAAATAACTTTCAAAACACGTAACTTAATTTAAAGAAATTTCTGATAACTTTAATAATTATGAACTAAAAACCAAGTGTTTGCGAAACAGTTTTTAAACCTATTCTTATTAAAGTCATAACTTTGCTATTTTAACACTGAATATAATAAAATTTACATCACTGGAATTGGGAACTATTATTGAACATTTTGGCACTAATTTTATTTAGATAATGTACAATTCAGCGGGATTTCCAAAAAAAAAAAAAAACTGAAGAAATCCAGGCAGAGATAGGGTAACACCCATTTGTTGTCGGAGAATCTTATCATGCCATTTAAACTAAATTCGTTTACAAGCAAACTAATCATTCAGGAATTCTAACTGAACACATTTTATGTACCTTGAGGACAAGACTATATACAGTTAAAGTTTGAACACTTTCTATAATCACAATCATTTTACACTATTTTGGGAAAGTAGGTGAATACCTGTGGCATGCAGATGGTGCTATATAAGCGGGTACCTTGTAGAGGTCTTTCGTCTTAAGGTTTGGTCTTTAGTCTTTACTCCAGGAACGTGATGTAAGGTGAATCTGTCAGTTGCGGTGTTGTGAGTCATTTTAAAGCCAGAACTGGCTGTACTAGGCTAGGAACGTGTGTCGGCCATGATGATTTTCTTTGCAACTACCATGAACTTGTAAATTTTCAAAAAGGGGTTTTCCATTGGTATTCTTTCTCTCCACAATTTGCAATATTCTGGAAATGTTTGTTCGATCGCCCTCTCAACTGTAGAATGCTATTTTTCAAAATGTGACTTGCACATGGTCAATTTAAAATTATTTTGTCAAATTCAACAGAACTTTTATTTCAAGTGAACTTTCAGCTAAGGTACTTAGCCTATACTCCACCCCTGGTACAAGGCTTTTCCCTTACAAGTTCACCAGTAACACTCTTAATTTTAGCTATGGTATTTTCAGCATCTTTGTATTTCTAATTGTACCCTCAAAAAAAAAAAAAAAAAAAAAAAAATGGTGTCCACAGGCACTACCCTCAAGACTGAACCAAAGCCTTTCCCAAGTAGCACCTTGGTCTCCAGGTTTATCAACTTCACAGTGTGGTTTGACAGTGATGATCACAATAAAGCAGTTCATATCAGGCGTAAAGAGGTGTAAAATTTTCATTCATTGTTAAAAGAGTCAGCAATTGGAATAACTTATCAAGGGTTATGGTGAACAGGTTACTTCCATCACTAAAATAATTTTCAGCAAAGATTCATGTAATATGGTAGGTGTGTAGTGAATTTACCACTAGGGCAAATACTCCATAAAAATTAATTTGCATTAATTAGTATTTAATATTTTAAATCACAGTAATTTAATTATTCCGTAGGTAGTACTGTGTAACACACATCATTTGTTTAAGTTAAATGTTTGGTCCAGTTTAGTTGCCACTAAATCAAAGCCAGGCCTGCCGCTAGCTGTTTGAATGCACATGTGCAATACCGATTATGCAGCTCCCTGTCTAACTACAGCAAGTGGTGGATCTAACTGGTCAAAAAACTGTGAGATTGCCACCCCTTTGATGTATCATTTGTCACCCTGAGTGTGCACGCCTGCTTATGGCGGGCCTAATTAAAGCCATCTATTCATAATTTCATCAAATAATAATGATTAAATGCAGATCAAGTGTCAATAGCTATCTTTTTGAGTACAAAATAAATCAAACACACAAATGTTAATGCAATGTCATTTTCAAAAAATTAACATTGATTTGATGGTCAAATGAGTAACTTACATTTGGGTTTGTTCTTAGGGTGCTGTTCAGCACCTGAATGGCTTCTGCATACCGTTGGTCCCTAATCTGCAATTAGACAAATGAAATTTGGTATTTACGGTTAACATTGTTCTTCAGCGTGAGTTTTAATTAATTCATAAATAATCATAATAAAATCTTACGTGAATAATATGAGGATGGTACAGGGTTGTAATACGTATAAAACATAAATAGTAAAATCAGTGTTTTAACAACTAGAAAATTTGGGGGGAAGCAGTAGAGACCATATGGATGAGTTGGAAAAGAGGTGAAAACAGATGGAAAAGAGAGATGGAAGTGTTGATGTTATATTAGACCTGTGGTAGCTACAGCATCAATTTTAGTCTCACTGATTGGTCTAGCTGGATCTTTCTAGACAACTTTAATTCTTCTGAGGTAAGGCAGACCAAAATGTCCCAAGGAAATTATGTTAGGCACTTTTGATCTAGGATAATATTTCTTCCTTTCTTATATTGCTCTACCAATTCACACACAATACTCAGCCATCTCCTTTGGACATATAAGAAACTATCAGTTCTTATGTTCCAACTTGGACATGTGAATATTTTTCTTTTGTAATTTTCTTATTTTAGTTTTATCCCAGGAATATCCTCTGTTCCTAGTGATTCTCCCCTTCTCTCTTTGGTTCATTGAAAACTTATATTATGCCAATTATTGTTATAGGACATTCTTTCAAGCTGATGAAAAACATATAAGAAATTTTAATTTCTTCTTGATATGTCAACAAATATTATTATTATATTGCATAATGTTCAGCTATGATAGTTTCTTTCTCATCTCTACTAATATCGTTGAAAGGAATGAGTTTGTCAGTGGTCATTGTTGTTGGTCACCAAGCTAGACAGAAGAGGAGTGTTGTGTGTTAGGTTAGGTACCTGCACTGGTAAAAAATGAATGTGCCCAAAGCATTGGGAACAAACCTTACTTAAGGACATGATTCAGTGTCAGATGAAAGGGAAAGATTGAAACATGACTCAATCTTAAATGGCATGTGGGATATGAAGTCACATACTGGCATGGATACAAAAGCTTAACTATGCATCTTTGAAATACAGATATATACAATTTGTTCTTTAAGAAAATAAAGATCAGAGGGTGGTTGTATTTGTGAATATGGAAAAATTGGCATTTAAATAATAAACAAAAATAAAATAAATCATACATACTATTGAACCAACTTCACTGAAGCAACAAGAGTTGAAAGAGCAGGAAACAAAGTAATTAAGGTATGTTTCCATTGAGGCAACTTCTGGGCAACATGTGGCATGTGGCATGGAGCATTTCAAGGGAAGCAACATGTAGCAAGCAACAATGACGCATGCCACATGTTGGGCCGTGTTGTCAGTCATATGCGCCACTGTGAGACATAAATGTAGTGTGTGGCATGATGTTGCCTGTATCCAACTGGCGGTGGATAAGTGCATCAGAAAACGGGTGACATGGAGCAGAACATACAGAAAACAACCTTATTATTGAAGACTACTATACTCCATGAGAGTTGTAGAACAACTCAAGTGTTTAATATAAAAACAGGAATGCGAAAAGTGACAAACTGCTAACAAATATGAATGTTCAGCAGGTGAAATAAAAAAGAAAATCAAGAATTTGAGGTCCAATTTTCAACGGTAACATAAAAGGATTACTATACCGAAGAGCGGTTCACCTCCTAAAAAAGAGAAGTGGTATGCTTATAATCTCATTACATATATATATGTTGCAATAAAAACTTTACCTGTTAATAATGTAGACTATATTTACAACTTGCACAGAAAAATTCTTCCCAATTTAGATTCTATAAAGTAAGAAACTAAACTTTTCTTGAGTTAACTGTTCACTTTTGATAGTTGTGTGTGATAGGGAGAAATTAAGTCATACAAGAATGTAGAGTTTGTGTTTTGTCTCTTCGTATTTGTCTTGCCAAGATGCTTTTTATTCTTTTGTCATAAAACACCTTGCAAATTCATCCCGGAGGCCTTTCGTATCTTCTATTACTGGGCTCCATGATCCTGGAATAATAGTTCTATCTTATGTATCAATAACTATAGTTCCATAATGTGCATGAAGACTTGAAGAGTTCTTGATGCATTGCTTTTCTTTTAAAAAAGTGTGTAAATATAGGCACGTAAATGTGATTGTCTCTGTGTTTACAAAATTTATAGTTAAAATTTTTCGAAACACATAACGAAAAACTGATGTTAATAATCCAAAGTATTTTCTACTACTCTTCATGCGTGTACTTGTCTGTAATTGTATATTCTATTCTTAGAACCTTTTTCTTCATGTCAGGACAAGGCTTCGTAATGTGTACCTGTAAGGGAAATGCGTCATCTAAATGTAAGGCGATCACGACTTACTTCCAAGGAGAGGTTGTAGAGTCAGTAATAAGAGTTCATTTTTTCATTCGTTTTTGATAATATAAAGTTTGGTGAAAAAAATCTCCATGTGAAATCTTCACTTAACAACCAATATTGGCATACAAGAAACAACAGTTAGCATACCCATTAAAACACCAATGTCTTCAGGTTTCTTTCCTTTATTGCTATTTGCAAGGATCAAATAAGCAGCAGCTGCTTCAGATGACATGACGCACACTGCTGGCATACAGGTGCTGAATAACTTGAAATGCTTTTGCCACATACTACAAGCAATGGCGACAAGTAGCAAGTGACAATAGGCAGCAAATTCTTGGGCAACATTCGGCTTGTGACAAAAAATGAAGACGCACAGCAACATCTAGCAACAAAATCAGTGGCGTAGCTAGGTCAACAGGGGCCCCAGTGCAAAAAAAATTATTTTGGGCCCTCAGGCCAGATGGGTGACCTTTATTTGTTTTGTGTTGTTAGTAGGGGCCCCCTGAGTTATGCTTGGGGTCCCCCTGAGCAGTGAGGACCTCTTAGTGAGTGTCCCTCAGGGCCCCCTTAGACGATGGTAGAGCTAAAAAAAAGGGCCCTCTGAACTGCTTGGGGGTTCCCTGAGTTATGCTTGGGGCCCCTTGAGCATAGGGGCCCCGGTGCACTGCACCGCCTAGACCCATAGTAGCAACGCCCCTGAACAAAATAACACATGCAGCAGGCTACATATTGCTCATTGTTGCCTCAGTGGAAATGGGCCTTTAGAATAAGCAGATAACCGTCATGAAAAATCAAAGAAAACTTCAGTGCATGATTGAAGGGTCTGTATGCTTCACTTAAGGACTACCCTGCCAGCAGTTACTGGCAGATTTCCCGATGCTTTCAGGTCTTGGCACAAGGCAGATGACAATATGGAGAGGTGGGAGGGGGAAGGACTCGATCATAGTTGGACACCAAGCCTAATTGAAAAAATGAGACATACAAATATGGCTGGTAAATGAGGCTTAAGAAATAATGAGATAAATCCTAACATGTCAAGTTTGGTTTCCCTCTCTCCCCTTTCAGGAAAGAATATTTGACTTCAAGTTCATTCAAGTAATGCCAAAAACTGGAATCATTAGACCTAACAGAAAAGTATCTGGTCCTTCATGTTGGGATTAGTTGACTAGGCAGATCAAGTTACATATGGATCAAGCCTGCATTATTCACTATGCTGTGGAAAACTTCCACAGAACAGACTTTAACAAAACTGAGGTTTCGGCTGGACTTCATATATCTGGGGTTTGACAATTAGAGATGAGGCTGCAACATGAACAAAGATGGTGGTCTGAATGAAGCGTGGAAAACCATCATCCATGATATGGAGCAGCAGTGCATAAGAGTGAGTGTCAAAATGTCTTTAGCAAGAGGATCGAGTCTGATACAATGTTTGTCACAGGCCTTTGTGAGGCCTAGATTAGGTGGCTGTGTGATGGGAGAGTAGCTTTCACAGTAGGCCTCATTTGTGTGTGCTAGCCACCATCACTGTTTATACAAGTAAGAATCAAGAGGCGATCACAGTCAATGACGTGTTGTTGCAGTAACCACTTTGCCCTACTACTTCAACTGATGAAGACAGAAAATTAGCTGTTTAAATATCGTACATGGCAGAACTTATCTGACTGAACACCCAAGAAGAATTTTTTAGATATACAGATCAGAATAGACAAAGGCTATATAACATAGTAAGCTTTCGGTGTGGTTTAAACCAAAAATGTGATGCCTAAGGTTACTAAGAATATCAGAGATTTCAGGAAATAGGGAAGAAACTAAAAACTAATCTTGAGTCTGGAGAATTTCCTAACCACTGTTCTTTGGAGAATCTGAATAGTTACATTTTGAAATGAGAGAATGTCATAACAAAGAAAAATTGTTATTTCAGTAGGAAAAGATTGAGAAAGTAACCAAAATATTGTAAATAAAAGATTAAGGTTGAAAATGATAGGTTTTATGTATGAAAACAATAAGAAATAGATAATTTTATGAAAATAATGATTGTAACTGTAGGCCTAATTTCAGGAATAAGATGATATTTTAGGATTTAAATTTTTTTATTGGAAAGTAAAGTTAACAAAATTGATGGGAAAACATGAACAATATTATTAAAATAAGGAATTTAGTAGAAATAATGTTTAATAGAATTTTATTTGCATTCAGAAATTTAAGTTAATTGCATAACTGTTGATTTATCTGTCGCACAATCTTTATGATTATTAAAAAGGACCGTATTTTCACTTTTAGATGCTTTGATATTTATGGTCACCTGGGGACAAGACCATTTTAATTTGCCTTCATCTTTACTGTCTTCAAATAAAGTATTTTCTATTTCCAACAGGTTCAAACTTTGTTGCCGTCCTTGGTCTATCTCCCAAAGAAACTACACTTAAGAGATCAAGTATCCAAAAATGCCAGGTTCTTTTTTCAGCAATGACTAATATTCATACCAGCAACTCATACAACCAATCTATGCTGTTCAAACCTCACTGTAATCTCTCCTTTTTTTTCACCATGTAACCCAAAATTTCTTTTTTATTATTATTTTTGTCCTCTAAGAGCAATTAATCCATGCCCAAATAATGAAATATATTTTTTTCATAAGAACTATTACTATTAAATCCTAGCTCAATTTAAAAACTATTTCTGTTGTGTCACAAGTTGAATAACACTGATGATATTTTGATTTTCTTAAAGTGAAAGATAAATAAAATTATGGGAAAAATTAGATAAAGTATGAAAAAGATTAGTGGATTCTGAGAAATCTCTTAGGTTTTGAAAAGTGAAATAGTGGTCCACAGTAATAAGTGAAGTATTTACCTGTTTCAAATTGTAAAGTGCAAGAGAAATGATGGAAAGCAGCCAAGACATTATTATTTCTTTTTTAAGACACATGAAATTTACCCCAAGAAACTCATGTTATTTACTTCTGATGGGTTGTCACAGAGATTATACATTCCAACTATTATCACCCCCACCACCACCACTGTAAACCTCATCCCTACCTCTCATTCATCTATGGCTCATCTACATGGTAGGCCTATATGTGTACACATCTTTCCCCTTACCATGTGACTCACTTTATCACAAGTAAGGATATTGACCAAAATATTGTAAAGTGTGTTTGCGTTCGTCCTGGCCCTTCTGACTTCAACTGTGGTAAGTGACAGATTATTTTCATTGCCTAAAAGCAGTTTCATTCTCACTATCATCCAATTAAAAGGTAGAAAGAAAGAGGTAGGATAGAAAATAAAACAGGTTGATGCAGGATTTTGGAACCAATGCTCTTAATTATTCTAATGAGTGATTGTGTTGATAGTTTACATAAGATAGGGAAAGATTGTGAACCACTAAGCCAATTTACAGAAGATAAAAAGCTCAACAAAAAAATACAACAATATTAATCAAATAACAATATCACAGTATTAACACCATCTTTTAGTTACTGGACCAGCTTGATGTAGTGTGGTTAGCCCTCTTTTTTTAACTTCTTAACGTTTCTCAACAGTGAGGTCTTTAGAGACGGGATAGGATAGGGGGCAAGGAATGGGAAGGAATATGGCCATGGCCTTTTGAAGGAAGCATCCTGGCATTTGCCTGGAGTAATTTGGGAAACCATGGAAAACCCAAATCTGGATGCCCGGATGGAGATTCGAACCGCTGTCCTCCTGAATGCAAGGCCAGAAGGCTAACCGTGACACAACCACCCTCGGTGGTTAGCCCACAAGTAGACCTATGTTTGGACAGTCCATTACAATGTGATCAGTGATCTGTATATTTCCACAATCACATAACACATCTTCATGAGCCCCCACTTCTGTGCTGTTGTATTACATACTCCATGCCTAGGCAAAACCTATTAGCTGGATCAAAGTCATCTAGGCTGGTTGAACAATGGAGTAAACATCATTGGGTCTTTTAAATTCACAAAGAGAAATCCATGTGTGAGACTCGATAATTGCTTTCATCATATACCACTTACTTACAAAGCAGCTTGTATGGGCTTCCAACATCATTTTCCTCTCTACTGATAGGTCAAAGTTGTTATTCCTCACTTTGGCTCCTTCTTAATAAGGTGTCCACTCTTTTCCACTCTCAAAGTAGCACTTATTGTTTCCACAGGTAGAGAATGTTTAAATGTACTGGCAGCCAGGATAATTGGGGAGGCCTAATGATGCCACTCACTGTTCTCAAAGTGGCATTGATCTAGGAGTCAGGTTTTCCAGTATGAGCTCTACCTACTCATGCAGTGGAACAGTATTCTATTGTGGAGAATGCCAGACCAGGGTTTGCTCCTCAACGAACCTGTAGCCAATGCCATATCAGCTAGTTTCTTTATGAGGTTCTTTAGGGCCTTCAGTTTTTTCTGCAGTGTTAGACTAATGCTGTGAAACAGTGAAGCCTAATTCAAGATAACTCCTAGTTATGTTGTGAGATCTTTGTGGTCTACTCTTACAAGGGGTCTGAGATTTGGTTTTATTCTTACATTAGCATTCTGATTATATAGAAGGAAGCTGCAATGCTCTTTGGTGTTCACTGAGTGAAGAATGATTAGAGCTGTTTAAGATTCTCAAAAAGTCTGTCTTCAAAATTTTGGATTATTCTACCCTGGCAAGTAATAGTCAAATTATTTGCATACTGGAATTTTATGCAGTTCAGTTGAAGTATGTCCACAATGTATAACTGAAAAAGCAGAGGTGCCGGTGCTGTGATGAGGACACACCAGCAGCTCTTTTGGACCCAAATTGGATGTGGAATTTGCTGTTACTCAGCATGTTATTCAAGAGTTCACCTATGTTTTTACATGGTACTGCACTTAGAATCTTGAGGAGGGGCCACTCATATCAGACAATAGCATAAGCTGCTGTTATGTCAACAGCCCCAGCTCCTGCCTTCAGTTTCCTTTAGTCTATGTAGGTTAAGAGTGTGATAACCTGCTCAGTGCAGACATGATTTGGTCTGAATCAAGCTTACTCTGGGGTATGACCATATTAATGGATCCAAGCCCACATCATACCAAGAAGTTCAAATGATGTGCTGAAGAGAAAAATTGTTCTTAAGTATTCTGATGCAAAATTGAATAAATTCCAACAAGACTGAACTTATTAGACACACATACAAAAATAAATGTCTAACATGATTACAAGCTGGAGTAGGAATTGCTTGATGGATATATGAAGTTTAAATATTCTAACTTATCATTTAAAATAATCCTGCATTTATTGGAGCGGGTGGTAAGGGTATGTAGTAGGGAAGTTAGGACATTAGGATACAAAAACTGGGTTAGACCTCTGCTTTAATCTGGTGAGGTATTAAGAGCCCCACATTATAGATATCAAATATAAGTGTTGGAAGTAACGGGTATATCAAGATGGGGATACCGCTGCGGCCTTGCATAGTAAACACACAGATCACTTGGTATATATGACATCATTGTGACGTAAGGTCCAGGCTGCATTACAACATAAACTCAAATGATGATTGACGAAATCATATTTTATAAATATGCGCTTTGGTCGTAATTCAGCCTGGATCAAAGTGAAACATAACCATAACACATGATATTGCAGATATCCAATTTTCAGATCATATCTATACATGAGCGCCAGCAGGATTACTTTAAGGGAGGTGCATCTGTTCTTCTTTTTAATATATGTTATGTATATCACTTATTACTTATTAACTAAGGATACTGAATTTATTGACAAGGTGTTGAACAAATTTGAACAACGACCAAGGCACCTTAAGTTATTATTGAAACAGTGAATTTAATAATAAAATTTTTCTTTCTTAATATTTTTCTGTGTATTTTCTTTCATAGCAGGGGGGTGCAAGTGCACCCCCTTGCATCCCCCTCCCGGCGCCCATGTATCTATAGCTGTTACTGTGTTGGTACGTGCAGACTGAATACATCACAATGATGTCATATATACCACATGATCTGTGTGTTTACTACACGAGGCCGTAGCGGTATCCCCATCTTGATTTTACCCGAAGTAACATAAAGGAGGGCAGCTCTAGTTTGTGTGTGTGTAAATTACCACAGAATACATTCGGTAACTGATATAATAAAACAGCTACAGAGTCATTCGAAGAAATGAAGTGGATAAAGAGGTTGTTGAAGGATATTAGACATTTGTTGATAATGTATTCATCTATACTGATATGAGAATTAACAGTAGAATGTGGAAAGGAAGAGATGATCATGACTGCAAACTAGAACTTGGTTTCAGGCTTAAACAAGTGGGTAAATTTTCAACTGCAGGTAAGTTAGTCAGGGGCTGGAATAAATTACTTACAGAAATAATAAGAAATAAAAATTAGTCATGAAAATGCACTGATAAAGAATAAAAATGTAAGAAATAGGTGCAAATAATAATAAAAAAATTACAACAAGGACATATCTCGATCTCAGGCACAATTAAATTAATTAATTTGGATTGGAAACATTGTGTTTCTTTTTTATGTAAATTGGAAAGCATAGTAAAATAAGCACTTACAATAAACATGCCAAACTAGATTTCAGGAAACAAGAACTTCACTTTTTGGGATTTTAAAACACGTCTTAATGATGCAAATGATCGCTGCATTTGCTCCAAGCACTTGGCAAAGCAACTTCAACAATCATGATAATATCTGTGTACAACTGACAAAAAAATTGGGGATTACTGGAGATCGCGATTCCGCCAGGAGTTGTCAACATAATACTGTAGTAGTCAAACGCAAGACTCCACTATAAACAATTCCCGAAGTACATTTAACGATTTCATGCTGGTCCAGGCTGTATTACAACCTAATTTGTGCTTGAAAATAATGGTCCAGGCTGTATTACAGCGGAATTATGCTTGAGAATAATACATCTTGCGACTGACTACAGCAGTATTCCAACGATATTACTGTATGTTGTTGTACCGGAATCGCGATCTCCAGTAGACCCAAAAATTGTACTTATAATACTTCACAGAAAACTACGGACGTTCAAAAGACTGCAATATTTATAGGTGAATACAAAAATTACAGAAACTAAGATTTTACTCCATCAATTACAGATATTCAGCATTAATATTCAGTGAGGTTTACCTAAACATGAGATAAAAGGGTGCAAAACTGTAATTTGTGGGTAAATGCTCTCAGTATTACACCATAAAATACAAGAAATTTCAAATACCATTGTGTATATGATTTTCGTGTATTCTCCGTCTTTAATCTGTGTACTAAACATGTCTTATTACAGAAAGCGGTATTCAGGACGAGAGAAGCCTTTATTCATAAATAATTTGTTTTCATTACGTCTCCATAGCAACCAAGGATAATAATAACAAAGGTATTTACAGAGATA
>JARYHS010006942.1:0-29565 GCA_031002005.1 Vandiemenella viatica
CAATCCTTAATCTGTTTCTACCCGAGTAGCTAATGTTCAAAATTTTCCTTTTATTTCGGGATTGATAAATGAAGCAACTTTCCAACAGACATTGGTGGAGCTTACCAATACTATTATTCTTACTCTCTCGATAAAAGAATAAACGGGCCATTGTCCCACTGCCTATAAAAACGATGAGGTCTACTGTTATTGTTATCAGATAGTGCCCTGATTACTATTATGCCTTACACTCTGTTGCTGTTGTTCCGGAACTAGCCCCATGTTATTTCTTGTTGAGACGGATTCATAACTGAGGTCCGAGCTGACAATTTTCCTCTTGTCTGCTACAAGTTCTACGCTTGTTCTATCGGCGCGCTTTCTAAAATTAGTGCCTTCCTTTTCGGCATTTTCCAAATTATATTCCATACTTTCGCTCTCCACATCACTTGCACTAACAGTACTTACTGCTTGAACCACTGCCGCTCCGACTGCAGCTACTCAGTTGACACGTCTGCTGTCGTCGGGGGCGGAGTCGCTCCACCGCCTTCCCCATACTGGCCGCCAATCATTTCCACGCCGTAGGGAGGGTGCCCTCCGGTGGTGATGAGGATGCACTGTATGGGCTGCCCTGTCTTCAAGCTGGTTCTTTTCACTGGTTACGCAAAAACTTTCCACACCAAATTCACTCTAAACAGGAAACACAAGACACGTTCACTGAGCCAACGAGGAAGTGATCGCTTCGGCGACTCGCTACGAACTGAGTACGCCGATTTGTATTTGGCGTATGGCGCTGCTGGACAAAACAGCGCCGAAGCAGTTAAGATTTACACGACTCGATATCCTAACTGTGTGATTCCATCGGCCAACACTTTTGTGTTGGTTGACAGAAGGTTGAGGAGACGGGAAGTATTGTTGTCCACAGGCCCGACGCTGGACGAAATCGGTTCAGGCGGAGTGTAGGATTGAAGACAATGTCCTGGAAATGATTGCTGATAATCCGAGGACAAGCTCTAGGGTCATTGCCAACGCATTGCAGATACGTCCAGTCTAAGTGATCCCTCAAATTCTACGTTTAAATGCAGCCTTTCAATAGAGTCATTTTTGTTGTTTTTTAATTACCAGGCCTCACATGCCACTGTTTTGGACGTCCTTCACGACGAAGGGTTACATCCCTTTCACTTTCAAAAGGTTCAAGATTTGGAGGAAGACGATTTTCCACTTCGAGTTCAGTTTTCACAGTGGTACCTGCAGCAATGTAACGATTATCCAAACATTGAAAGGAAGGTGCTGTGGACGGATGAGGCGTGCTATAACCAGGGAGAAGTGTTTTAATAGCCGAAACAGCACTATCTGGGATGTCGAAAATCCGCATGCAATTTTTGTCAAGTCATACCAACACAAATTTAGTGTTACATTTGGGCGAGTTTACACTAGGCCCTGTTCTACTTCCGCAACGTTTAAATGGCGCTTCTTATTTAGCATTTCATGAAACGTCCTTTTGTTGTACTTAGAAGACGTTCCTTTGGCAAATCGTAATGACATGTGGTTTCAACATGACGGCGCGCCGCCGCATTTGCAGTACCGGTACGTCAACACTTAGGTGCATTGTTATCCTAACAGGTTGGATTGGTCGAGGAGGCCCAATTCACTGGCCAGCTCGGTCACCAGACAACAACCCACTGGATTTTGTAACTCTGGGGAGCTGTCAAGGCCATTGATTCATCATTTTCGTATTGAGTCGCCGAACAGGTAACTTCCTGGTCGGCTCGGTACAGTTTTCCTCAAGTGAGATTACGTTGGTTGTCAGTATAACTTGTTTTCGCTGGGTAAAGTTGCCTGGAGCGCAGCGTTGTACTGACATATCCAGTTATTCTAGCGCTTTAGCAAATTTGTCGTCAGACGGTAGAGATCCACCCGAACCCCCCTTTCCGAGGCTTTAGGGTGATACCGTCCCACGGCCCACTTCCGCGAGAGGTGGAACCCCCGGACGCACTGTGTAGGGTTGCTTCTGGTTCCAGCTACCCAGCGGTGTTAACAAGGAATCAGAGCGACACTCCCACTAGGATATACACGTGCACGGAACGCGATAGGCGTTTCGTCACAACATGGCTGGTAGACGGGCGTCACACTCGGAACGGACTACAGATTGTGAAGATAATTTGGCTTCTCCTTCGGGATCTGAAATGGACTGTTCAAGCTGCGATGAATCCTCGAGCTCTGATCATGAGAGTCCGCCACCACGACGGAAAAAGGAATCTCCAGAAAACAGAAGAGAGTATTACCTGAAAGAATTTCCGAGTCTCCCCGAACCCTCTGACGGGTTTCAAACAGCAAAGGGTAAGAGGAGACGGAAGAGTACTCCCAAGAAAAAACAGAAAATAAGTAAAACTGACTCTCAGATTGAGTTGCGAAATAGATTTACTCCTCTGGAAACAAGCCAACCTTCAGTTAGCAGTCATAGAGAATGTCAATACCTGTCAACAGACCACAAATGAAACCGAAACTACACCTGCAACAACACCAGCACAGAGGAGTGGTAAAATACCCCCTGTAGTAATCAAAGTGGTGAAAAACTATTTGGAATTGAACAAAACCATCAAAGATCATCTCACAGGAGGACTGAAGGTAATCTATAGTGGGGAAACCTTGAAATATTTTGTGGACAATAAAGAAGACCATAAAATTTTAACAACATTCTTCAAACAAAACAATATTGCCCACTTCAGCCATCAAATGCCTGATGAAAAACCATTGAGAGTAGTTATCAAAGGACTCCCGCCATCAGTTACAACTGAGAGCATAAAAGAAGAGCTCACCGAAAAGGGTTTTGA
The DNA here is from genome assembly GCA_031002005.1 of Vandiemenella viatica. Classification (NCBI taxonomy): domain Eukaryota; kingdom Metazoa; phylum Arthropoda; class Insecta; order Orthoptera; family Morabidae; genus Vandiemenella; species Vandiemenella viatica. The sequence goes on from JARYHS010006942.1 coordinate 2,811, forward strand.
GCCACTGGAAGTGCACCAATTCAAGAAGAGGGATCAACAGACTAAGGAATTGATTCCACTAGCTACCTTCAGCGTGGCATTGAAACCGGGACCAGAAGCTGAGTCAATCTACAACGTTCGCGCTCTATTATATACAAGAATTAGAGTAGAACGCTATAAGAATCTAAATGGACCTCCTCAATGCGTCAAGTGCCAGCGCCACGGGCACACTGCGAATTACTGCAACTTTCCTGCAAGATGTGTAAAGTGCGCCGGTTTGCATCCGAGCAGAAGCTGCCAAATCCCGAATAGCCAAAAGGCAAAGTGTGTAAATTGCTCAGGTGATCACGCAGCCTCCTGGAGAGGATGCCCGCAATACCAGAAGATCGTGAAACCTACAAAGACAAACAAAAAAGAAAATGAAGACTTGAGACTATTGAAGAACCGTCGAACCAAAAACGCAGGCGAAATGGAAATTCAAAACCAAAACCTGGATAAAACCAAAGCTGGAAAGAAGCCAGAGACCCGCAAACAAAAGATTAGTGACTATCATTCCTTCGCAGAGACCCTAAAACGCTCCAGAGGAGAGAACAAAAAACCACATTACTCAGACGAAGAAGAAGACTCAGATGACCCTGTAGACTTCTTAGACATGAAGAAATTACTCTACACAATGAAAAGAACCATGAAAAAAGTAAACAGCGCAAAGGACAAGTTCTCTAAACTGTTTGCCTTTATGGAAGGTGTTATGGCGATGCTCAAATAATGGCCACAAATCCACAATCACATCGTGACCTAAGCATAACAATATGGAATGCTAATGGAATCAAAAACAAGAAACTTGAACTCCTAGAATTTGTCAACCGACATAATATTAACGTTATTCTGCTAACTGAAACACATCTAAAGCCTAACGATAAATTCAGCCTATCAGGATTTCAGATACATCGCACTGACAGAATAGGCCAAAGGGGCGGCGGCACCGCCATAGCAATCAAGAAATCTATAACGCATACAGCCATCCAACCTTTAAACCTAATAGAACTAGAAGCTACAGCAGTCAAGATTCACTCTAAAGAGGGGCACATTGTCTTAATCTCAGCATATCTCTCTCCCAACAGAAATATCTTTGAACACGACCTTGATGAATTAATTTCGAAAGGAAACAAAATCATCATTGGTGGAGACTTAAACAGCAAACATACAGCTTGGAACTCCCGCTCAAATAACCCAAAAGGGGAACGTCTTCTCCAACTTGCTGGCAGGAGGAACATAGACGTCCTAGGACCTACGGAGCCGACATATATCCCTAATTCACAGCGAGCACAACCTGATGTCCTAGACATCGCACTACTCAAGAACATCACTCATAGAGTCCAACTCAAGTCTATGTCGGATCTATCGTCTGATCACAACCCGGTGCTAATAAACCTCAGGAATTTTATCTTATTAAACCAGTCACCAAAAAGCACCAAGGAGACAGATTGGAATCTTTTCTCAAGATTGGTCCATAACAAGATTAAGCCTACCGTCAACCTTTCAACACCAGAATTGATAGAAACGGCCATCAGTCATTTTACCAACGTAGTTAAGGAGGCTGACAGAAGAGCATCAATTACCACCACACGCAACGATGAATATCAACAGAGACTACCTGATATTCTTGAAGATATTAGGTATTTACGGAACCGCTATAGACTACTCTGGCAACGTTTCCGCGATCCAGCCGACCGCCGTAGATATCGCCATTACTCCCGCCAACTCACCGCCCGGCTGAAAGAAAGGAGCTCAGAAAGATGGGAGGAAAAAATGTCTCAACTAATGCTGGAAAATAGGGAGGCGTGGCAACTAATCCGTGCCCTTCGAGAACCACGCGAAGCCACTTCTCCTATAAATGGCCCTGCAGGTCCGTGCTTCCTCTCACTGGGTAAAGCAGAAATCTTGGCAGAACATTTTTGCAGCTCAACATACAGCAGCAGATTATCAACTGACCCCAGCTGAAGAACTGGAGGTGACCACATCTACTCAACGAGTTGCAGAAAAACTTAGCAGACCACCTTCCGACCAACCGGAACTAACAACCCCCAGGGAAGTAAGAGCTGTAATACGAAAACTAGCCACCAAAAAATCTCCAGGGTATGACGGTATTGGCAACTCCCACCTTAAGCATCTACCAAGAAAAGGGATTGTACTACTTACCAGAATCTTTAACGCCTGCCTGCTTCAACACTACTACCCATCGATATGGAAAACTGCAAAGGTCATCGCGCTTCCAAAAAGGGGTAAAGATAAGCAAAACCCAAGTAATTACAGACCGATTAGTTTACTGTCTGCTCCTTCCAAAATACTAGAGCGGCTACTGCTAAAAAGAATTAATACCAGTTTGGAGTTTGGACACACCATCCGACACGAACAATTCGGCTTTGAAAACCGTGTAGGAGCCACAACCCAGATAGTGCGACTAACGGAGCATATAAGCAAAGGTTTTAACTGGAAAAAATCAACTGCTGCCGTTTTCGTTGACATAGAAAAAGCCTACGATAAAGTCTGGCACACTAAATTAATTGATAAACTATATCATCAAACAGATATTCCGGAATGCTACATCGCACTTATTGCAAGCTACCTAAAAATAGAAAATTCTTCGTACAAGTTGAAGGCCAAAAATCTGCAACTCACACAATTACTGCTGGAATTCCGCAAGGCTCGGTAATTGCGCCTACTCTTTTCAAAATCTACATTAACGACATACCCTTACCTCCTCACGTACTTATGGCTCAATTCGCTGACGATACGGTCATCTACTCGACCGGAGGAAACCACACACGTAATATCCAAAACGCTCAAAAAGGCTTGGACGCTTTTGATAAATGGTGCAGAGTAAATAAAGTCAAACTCAACCCTACGAAATGTTCTGCAATGTATTTCTCAAGGAAAAGACCAGTACTCCTAAAAACAGCTAGAAACAATGGGCCACAAGCTTCCATGGGTGACAGAGACTCGATATCTGGGCATAATACTTGACAACAAACTTCTCTTTCGTCAACATGTGCTAGACCGGAGAAAAAAAGGGCTAGCAGTGACGATGAACCTTGCACCGATCCTGAGGAGCGACAACCTAAATTTATCAACCAAGATCCGCATTTACAAATCAATCATTGTTCCTGTCATCTTATATGGTTGCCAAGCTTGGGGAACGACCAACCACTCCAACAGAATGCATATTCAGAGACTGCAGAATAAGACTCTCCGAATGATCACACGGGCAAGTTACTTCACTCCAACAGCGCTCCTCCATGACGTCACAAATATTCCAAATATCCATACACAAATCTTCCAATCAACTGAAAAATTCTTCAACAGAGTAGAGGAAGCCCGCCACGAAGTTCCAAGACTAGAGTCTATAGGCACGGTTGTACCTATGACCTGGCACAAATACAAGGTGCCATTAAGTATTATTATGAACCCTGTGGATTCCTGAGTAAGTGTAGTGAAAAAGTGAAATATATATGAAATATATATAAGAATACAAGAAGGGGTTCCTATTAAGGTTCAACCGACCATAGCCTGGTTATCCCCTAAAGTGTAACACCAATGAACTCAAAACCATCAAACTGAACATACAGATTAAGCTACAAACAGTAGCGGGACTGTTCATTAAACCGTTGAGGTAGTGAAAAAAAAAAAAAAAAAAAAGGCCATTGATTATGAAGTAGACTGAAGTAGAAACAGAGGAAGAAACTTTTGGCTAGAATAATTCTAGCTTTTGATGAAATTAGAGAAAGTTACAATTTTGGAAGACTCGCAAATTCAGTAACTCAGCGTTGTCGTGCCGGTATTGCAGTTGAGGGAGGACATTTTGAGCAGTTGCTGTAAAATGTAAGGACCCGTATTTTTTTGTTATTGTTGTTTATTGGGATACATTTTTACTACGGTTACTGTTGCGGGTTGACGTTTATTGTAAGTAAATCCCTGTTGGCTTTCAATGTTGCGATTGATAACGTCAAGTTGGAATGAAACTACTGTACAGTAATTTGGTTTTGTATCAGTGACAAAAGGGCTTTCAATGAGTAACAGCTTGTTTACCTTTTGCGGCTTGCCGCGCGTTAGCGAGTTGATACACGTTACCAAAATGTACAACTTGTTTGAATAAGAACAGACTTTTTGCAGCAGAGAAAGTTACGTTACAAACGATAGAATGGGTTTAATGTTCTTTTTCCAAAAGTTTATTGTTTTTTGTTTTATTGTTGCAAAATAGTAGCAAGGATATTCGCGTTAATCAATAAAAAGTTTGTGATCGAAATCTAGTAAAATACGATTACATGGAATAAAAGAAGCTTATTTGCAACGAATAAATTAAGCTTACAGATTTTTTTTTTTTTGTGCCAGTATCTAAACGATTTTTGTACAAAAATTAAAGATTAATCTAGCAAGCAGATCAACTAATTAAAAAACAATTCCCATTAAAAAGAATCCTCTAGCCCCACCACCGACTTCCTGAAAAATGTCGCGGATTACCGATCAATTCCGATTACGAACAAACAGTCCGCCCTAGTGGCTTCTAAAAATAACGAAATTCTAGTGTCTTGGCAGCGTAGTCGGTAAGACGGCAAACTCTCAACCTGAAGGTTGCGGGTTCGATCCCTCCTTCCGAAGAGAATTTTTCTTTTCGTTTTCTGTGGCGGTCGCATGCCTCGAGTACGCTTGGCAACACCGCCGGTGGAAGGCTGTTTGAATTCGCCCGCGCAGCGCTCTTGTTGGCCAACTTTAGCTGCGAATAACTCAAAAACGGTACGACTTTTACTAGATTTTTTTTTTTTGTATTTATGTCGTTAGTGCAACGTACCTAACTCTGCCCTTACCCGCCGATGAGTGAATTTCTGACCACCCTGTATATGTCGAATCTATCCGGGAAAGATCAGGAGTCGGGCGGGTTCGAGGTAGATGGCTCACTAGCGAAGGTAGGCTGTGGATATCCCTCGGACAGTGAAGAGTAACTACGAGAACACAGCTGATACAAGGATCCGGTTTATTCACACAATGACAGATAGCGGAGTGATGTTGCCTCGATGGTCAGGCAGGAAGAGAGCTCTGTGCGCAGCCTTTAAGTAGACTCCTCGTAGGTCACCCTACCGTCGCTGTGGCGCTGACATCCTGCTCGCTGCGTCTGTGGCGCCATCTAGTGGAGTAGCTCCGTACTCCCGATCCGACATATATATATATATATATATATGGCTTCACGCCTTGACGAAGTCGAGGTAATTATACGCGGGGAAGAACTGGGGGAAAGGAATACGAAGAAATTCGGCTATGGCATTTTGAAGGAATTTTCCCTGAATTTATTTAAAAAGAAAAAGGAATAATACTGTCAGCTATAATGGAATAATTTCTACAAGCCATTAAAAACTGAAATCTAGATGGTTGAAAGAAGATTTGAAACCTCAAGCTCCCGAATGCTACGCCATAGTGTTATCGCTCACCCACCAGGCCCAGTTTGGTCTTCTTTCATCTTAAGATTTGATCACATACATCTTTTTATTATTTGCTTCCGATTTCGAGAGTAATTTAATGAATTGAAATTTTGAGTCTCTTTTTCTCGTTGTACAGATTATAGGCAGATAAATGATAATTTAATCCGCAATGTTATGAGGTGCTGTCTTGCTTGTGCCTACTGTAAATTAATCAGCGTGAAAAAAATATGCTTGTGACATTGTTGGCTGGGATACACCCAAAAGAGTGCCCTCCTAACGACAGTTTTAATTTGCCGCGCAATTTGCCTCTGTCATGGAAAACTTAATCTTGTAGGCTAGAGCAAATCTGCTGTTTACATTGAATCCGAACCACGAGCATCCTGAAATCTCCAGAAATTTAACTCGTAAATCAATGCATGGGCTAAAGTATGATTAGGCCCATGAAAACAGTAAAAATCTTCATCCTCCTCCCTAAGTTCCTTTTTTAGTAATAATTTTTATTCCGTGGGAATCTATGATTAATATAGGCCATGATTGTTCGTCTCGAGTTACTTTGAATCTAACAAACTATCTACTTTGAACGCTAAGAAGCATTCAGTTACAAGTCTGGATAGATAATTTTGTCAGGCTCAAAACCAAAATGAAAATCAGAATTAAAACGGTAATCAACATCAGTTATTTAGGAAACTTTTGTAAGGACGGCGCAAAAGTTTACGCTAATTTAGATTTATGGAGTAATCTTCGAATTATTAAAGCAAGGTATTATCGGTAACCGAATTTTTAGGCTCGTAAATTCTATGATAAATGTAGATGACCGGACGGGGATTTGAACCCGCTTTCTCCTGAATGCTGGGCAAGAGTATGGACATTAATGTGCTCGTTTGGTGTTAGTGACTTGGAGATAAATTGTGCCTCTGTCGTGACTATAGCTAACCCGGTAATACTGCCGTGTAAAGGAGACCTACTGTATAACTTGAAGTTAGAACCAGGAACCAACTAGTTTTACCAGAGAGGGGGGTTGAATAATAATATCTGATCCAGACCGGGATTCAGATCAATTTCTCGATCTCCATAGGGTTTCTAACTACTGAAGCACTTAGATTCGCTCCGGTCAGTAAGGGGGCGCCCATTAATTACGTGAGGTCTCAAAAAGTTGCGAGGTCCTTCATAGAAGGGGGCCTCACGTCAATTTACAAGGGGCGGGGGGGTCCGACCAAATCTCGCCAGAGGGAGGGGAGGGGGGGTCCGACCAAATCTCACGAAGTCTCACCAGAGGGGGTGGCGGTGTCCGGAAACATCTCACGTAATTAATGGACGCCCCTAAGAAAGGAGGCGTAAACATTGTTATAATGTGAAGTTACCTTCATATTTGGTAAAGCTTATTTTATTTATCTGGAGTACAGTAGGACGCGCCATGGTTCAATTGTCGCGGTAGCTGATTTTTGTATAGATTTTAGTATAGAGTTTAGCGGTAATGAAGGCGGAGTGCTTCCAAGCCAGCACAGTAGTATGAAGGTTACACCGCTCATATACGACACCGGCGCCAAGGACGCTGGTCTGGCAGTCCTTACTGTGGGAACACTGTATAGCACGGCGGGTACACGGGGCTTACACACTATGAGCACGTGAACCACACGCATGTTCGTCGTGACAAACAGCCAATGAGAGGAAGGCTTTCCCCACCTTCCAGAATCGAGGGCGCCTCTTGGCGCACACGATTCGCCCCAGTCCGTGATGTGAAATTTCGTGGGGCAGACCTGTTACCATCCAATTAGGCCATTTTAGGCATTTTTCCTACCATTCTCCCTCTGCTGGCTCGGAAAGCATTCTGCGTTAGTTTTGGATCCTATGGTCCATCATTCCAATGTCGGAAAATACCGATTTTATGTACCAATCAATTGTAACTGTACCACACAGCCGCTTTCAATAATAAATCAAGTAGCCATAACTCTTCATATCATTTCAAGGAGCACCTACATCCTGATTTTACGCAAATTAAGTCTTTGTGCATGTATTTTTTCCTAGCCAGGAGCTTACAGATGCCGACTGGAAACCAGAAGTACCTCACCGACAGTAAGTAGACGCTAGGACGGACACACAGTGGGTAAGTTCGCCACTCGCTCGGTCTACACGCGACACAATTTCTATGTAAAACTGTTGGTTCCCTTCAATAGGTTAGTCTAAAACTAAATCATAACAAAGTCAAAACAAACAGCAAGGGAACATCTGGCTCCGAATAACGTGAATAACATTTTCATCTCTTCTGACTAATAATACCATAAACTTTATTTCTTTTTTTATTATGGCTTTACGCCTGATCATTGACGTCGAAGTCATCAGAAGCAGGAAAGGACTGGGGACAAGAAACGGGAAAGAATTCGGCCATGAACTTTTGAAGGAACCATCCCGGCACTCGCCTGAAGTGATTTCCGGAAACCATGGAATATCGAAATATGGATGGCGGTACAGAGATTCGATCCCGCGTCCACCCGAATGCGACATAAGCATTTAATTTATTCTGAACACTGATATTCTGGTGTTATATATTCTCCTCACATGCTCGTGACACTGAAGTCCAAATTACATAAATCTTTATACAGGGTGATTCAAAATAACGTGGACAAAATGACACGGGAGATCAGTCATACAATAAGAATCAAAACTCGCATAGGAACAGAGGGTCGCAACTGCGATCCGGAGCCGCTACAGGGCGTCTAAAATAATACTAACACAAAGAGAAGAAACAAAAGCATTACAGATCATTTTATTGATAATTACTCACTGACATGCGACTAATGCAAGCCAAATGTTGAACCTACAGTAGATGCTCAAAGTTTTTGCCAGATGCATCGAGACAAGCCCGGCATCTCCGTTACATGGAACGGAGCACCTTCTCAAAGATACCAGGTGCATCTCGAACACATCCGGCTGCCGCAACGATTCTTCCTACCAACTCTTCCGGTGTTTCAACAGGTGTTTCATACACAAGTCCTTCTAAAAATCCCCATTAGAAAAAATCTAAGGGAGACAGGTCTGGTGATCGTGGTGGCTCGTGTTTGTATCGCAACGCCCTCTCTTGGCTCTAGCGCCCTCTACAGGGGTTTGCGACCCTCTGCTCCTTTGCGATTTTTTACGACAAATGCTATTTAGGCAATGAATGAGAAAAGGTTCGTATATAAATGAGGTGCATTCTTCAAAAATATTCTGAAAAAATAATGAGAGTGCCATTAAAAAAAATCAATTACGTAAAGGAAAATGAAAGTTATACAAAACAAAATTTATGTTTTTCTTATTTAGGGAAATAATAAATTAAAATTAACCTGCTAATTGCAACATGGCAGGCTAGAATGACGTTTTTAATTACATTTTTCACGCAAAGACGTTTCATATTTCGGCACTTTGTTTTCCACATACTCTTGACGAGTCCTTGTCCGCTTCCACTGGACTGAGCAATTGCACAAAATATCCATTTCATTATCTTTACTAGCATGGTCACAGAAGGTATGAATTTTTTGACTACACTTTTGCATGCAAGAAAAACTAATTTTTGTTTAACAAATTTAAGTAGAATTGCGTATTTTGACACTCCGAACAAACCGCAAAATGCAACTGACAAATTTTAACCCTGAGACGTGCATTGAAAGTCACATGCCTTGCCATATGATATTCAAAACGAATCGAAGATGTATTTCATACTTTGCCGGTTTCTCATTTGGTATTCTACAGAATACCTAGGAAATGTGTGAAATATGAATGGTTTCATTCATTTCCGGCAAGTTTTAGGCATTATATACAATGCCTAGGCTTTATATAGAATGCCGGATTTTAAACTTTGCCGGTAACATATACATGCAAATAAAAAAAAAAACCTGTTCTGTTTATACGCCAAGCAGCACCATTTCAATTATTGCTGGCAGAGAAGTCATATGAACAATATTCAAGTTAACGACAAACAAAAACTCTTCCAATTAGTTGTATTTTCAAGAAGAGGTAGAAACAAATGAGGCGCTCAACCGTGATTAAAGCGCTGGTTTCAATATAAATTCAGAAAAAGAGGAGAATATCCAAGGGGGGGGGGGGGGGAAACCACAGGATTGCTCCTCTGTCTTAACCTAGCCAGCTAATATTTCTTTTTCTGTAAATTAACAGCACAAATATCATGGACAAAGTCGCGGTTGCATAATGGTACTGTATCTTGTAGAATATGTAGAAGTGTGTGGTTTAATATTGCGTAGGCCGACCCCGGTAGCGCGGGGCTAGCGAGCTGGCTTCACGTTGCAGGGGTCGCCGGTTCGAGTCCGGCCCAGGGCATGGGTGGTTTTAATTAAGCGTTGTGTTTGTCCTGTGTTGTCCTGTCAATTGTAATCCTCAATACACAAAAAGAATGTACAGACACAATTGAGAAACAAAGAAAAAAGAAACACAGTTGCTGGCTGAATGGCTAAAAGGCCGAATGCCACATTAAAATAAATAAATAAAAATATTGCGTAGTTTCTGATGGTTCTCTACAGGTGTTAGGCAAACTTGAGGTGTTGACGCTGGCGTTGAACAGTAATTCGACCTTGAAGTGTTTCCAAGGAATAACAGTAAAGTGACGAAACCGTACTTGGAGTTCATCCACACTAATTGCCGATCAACACTGCCAGGTTCAGGGAAAGCTGTAAAATTACAAAAAGTTAACTTGAAGCATCCAAGCGTTATTTCTCTTCTTGCATGAGATGAATCAATATATTGAAACTAAATAACTAAAAATGAGTCGCACTAGGTGGATATCTAGAAATACCACATGCATCGACAGTCTGAAATATGCAAGAACATTGTAAGCATGTACCAGTTTAACTGTTTCTTCCCATCGTTTGTGACGTGTAGCAAATCGTGGATTAATAAGTGTGTCTCGGAAATCATAAAACACTCCAACAGGTATGAATCTTTCCGTTGCTTCTTTATGAGTGTGATTTGATATTGCAATGTGAGGAGGGGACACAATTAATGCCGAATACCATAAAACCCATTTGTTTCAAGGAATATCTCCAAAAGGAAAGGGGGTTTCGACATTGGTATTGTGGTTGACACAGTGGATACTGATTTATTTTAGATATTCTACTGAAACGTCAATCGTTATCTGTTTCATTGACTGATACTGTGAAAATCAGAAACTTCCTTAACTGCGATATGGCAATTTGATTTCTACCACCAAAAGTTGATTTTCAATTTATTCCCGGATCCCATCGTATCTGGAATAGGAACAAAATTACTTACCTTAAGACGAATCCCAAACTTTGAGAAAGTTCTTAACCTAGAAGGAGCTATACGACATACAGACAGAAAACAACCCCCCCCCCGTTACACTTAACAAAGTACACTTATCAACCAAAACATTATGACCACTTACTTATTAGCATATTGGTCCACCTTTAGAACGCAATACAACAGCGGTTCGGCGTAGCATGGATTCTATAAGTCATTGGTAGGCTTCCAGAGGTATCTCACACCAGATTTCTACGCACAGGTCACGAGAGACCCTTAAATTATGGGCTAGCGGTATGTGGGCGCGGCACCAGGGATCGAGTATCTCGGAAACGGAGAGGCTGATCGGCTGTTCGCGTGCTACTGTAGTGAGCATCTATGGAAAGTGTTTGAAGGACGGTGAAACCACGAGTAGGCGACAATGTGGTGGACACCCACGCCACATCACAGAACGTGTAGGTTGGAAGCTTGCCCCCTCTGTAATGCAGGATAGGGGTTGATCTGTGGCAGAATACTGATTCTTGTGCTCTGAAACACTTCTAGAAGTACCAGAATTGTACTCTTCCGTTAGATCTGCCCCAGATCACCCCCTATCCTGAAGAAGGAGAGCAAACAGGTGGCCTCTGATGTGGCTCCTCGGGTTTCAGAATTTCAGCAAAATATTGAAGGCCCGTTGTAAGCATAGTGAAAGGAAAAGTCTCTCTTACGTAATGCGGTGCACTGATCTGGAGACGATTGCGTAGTTTGCTACGATTTCATCAATCTACATGATTTTCAGAGTAAAAAGTCCCATCCAGTTTATTTTTATTTATTTTTTATTATTTTATTTATTTTCCATATGCAACATAGCCCAGCACCTAGTATCTAATCTGGGCCCTTATTTCCACTCTTTTACATTTACATATATTTGTATCTTACATATATATATATATATAATATTAACATATAAACATGAATGAAAGAAAATTTTGATTCGATTTCCAATAACTATTACATCTACTGCTATTAAACAGAATGGGTACCACACCACTACTAAATCTACTACTACTGTTATTGCCCCTAATATTACTACTATCATTACTACTACTACTACTAATACCATTACTAATACTACTATTACCACCACCAATTGTCACAGCCGCACTTCGGTCCACTATTGTTCATTTTTCTTGGTGTTGTGTGCGCTCCAAAGGCAGAGTCCCCTGGAACCGGTAGCAAAGTCAGCCGCCCAGGCCATCAAGAGTTGACCTCCTGAAATACCAAGACGGCCCCAGCTGTCGCTCAGAAGACGGCCTCTCTGGAGCACACTGAAGTTCCTCCGACGATTGATGTTGCTCATTGTCGTAGGATTAGTGTTGCCCAAAATCGGTCTTGGTCTTGCAGTCTTGGTCTTGGTCTTGCAATTTTGCAAGACCAAGACCAAGACCAAGACCGCCTAATTTTAGCAAGACTAAGAGCAAGACTGACTGTGCAAGATTTAAGCAAGAACAAGACCAAGCCTGCAAGACTCTTGCGTCTTGCAGTTAGGACTTTTTTTTTATACTTTCTATACAAAATAAGTTTTTGGGTGCTTAGAATGGACACGAATACATTATGCTGATGTGTTCTGTGTGGTTTTAAAACACAAAGTGCTTAAATATGTCGTCACCCATTTAATAAATATTGTAGACACTTTTAATACACTTCAAACGTGAAAAATTTTTCTATAATAGTAATCGAATAATATAAAAAGCGTGCAATAAAATTTATGTACTGTTTAGGAGCCCGAATATAATAATATATAAGAGAACTATTTAAATAAATAAACTGATATATTGACTGTTGCATCACAATATATTTTTGCAAATATTCATTTACATGTAAAGAATATATAGTATTTGCACAATTTTAACTCGAGGAGTAAACTCCAGAGTCAGTGGACCGGACAGGCTTAATTTAAATTATATACTTATCCTATATAATACAAGAAATTGACACATAGAAAACAAACGAAACTTAAAGTACTAGTACATAGAATTTTGAAGAAGAAAATAGGCAGAAAATATGTAGGAAGACGTAAAGTACTGATATAATATAAATGACTATCAGTGCGTTTTCGTTGATGAAGGAATTGACGGTCTGAATAAGTAAATAAAAAATAATACATTAAATGTAGTAAGTATGACACTTAATTGAAGTATCGAAAATCGAAATAATAAAAACTAAAAATAATCTATATAGAATATGCGTAATCAAATTATATGTAGTATGTTACCGAGAAGATGTTTATTTTCTTAATATTTCAAAAGTTACAGTTTCAAAAGTTAAAGTTACAAACTAATTTAAAATCTAGCTTTTAATAATAATCAATAAGGTTATCTACCTTATTAATAGGGAACATGCAATATTTTTATTTTTGCTTTCATTTTAAGTAACTTCATGCAGAATACACCACAAATAAATTAAAAAAATTAAAACGGTAATATGTCTCGCAAAACGGCGGTCTGAAACTGACAGTTTAAATTTGCGCGCCAAAACTGACTTCCAGAGCCGATGACGTCACTCCTGTCAAGTCCTTTCTGACCTGTCAGTTGCTGTGGAAGTAAACTTGTCGTTTTGTGGTGGAAAAAACCATGTTAATCATATCAGCGGTCATTGTCTTTGATAATATTTCAAGGAGAGTTTGTGAAGAGTTCAACTTTCCAATCAAGCTTGAACACACTTTATGGATGTTTACAGTTTGTAAATCTTCTCCAAAATAATGAAGAAGACTCGCTTCACAATCCTTTTCTTTTACTGCATTTATATATTCACTCAGAATATCCACCTAAAAATATGAGGTTATTATTGTAGCATATAACATATATTTATTAATTTCATTGATACTATTTATTTAACAGCATTTATGCACGCTTTAGAGATTCTTATAAACCTGTATAGAGAAAGATTCACCACAAGTTGGATTCCGCCACGGCTTGTGAGAACCTTGGTGGCTCTGGGGTATAGAGCATTGCCCTTGTTAGGCAAAGGCTGCAGGTTCGAATCCATCTTGTGGTGAGTTCCATCTTTTCTTTCTATAAAGATTTATAGTTTCATCAAATAAACAGGTATACTGAACTGCTTACTTGAGAGAAACTGTTAGTGACAGGAATGTGACCTATTTCTTTGGCTTTTATAAAAGATTTTCCAGAAGCACATTTAGATAAATTTGATTTCTTCCAGTAACATGTTATAGATGTAAGCGCAGGCTACTCAGATCTTCTGTGTAACCATAGCAAGAGTGCAGCAGCATGCTTACACCCACCTGGAATAAGATTTTAGTGATAATAATGTGCTAAATTAGGGGTGTGGTGAGAGCACAGAACAACTGAACTCTCTGGCGAGACGATGAGAGTTTTCTGCTCCCCATTTGTCCGCATGACATTTTATAGGCCATAAATAACATACAAACTTTACCTTCAGAAGTGGCACAATCTTCGCATTGGCAGGACTGGACTAAACCTTCCCTTTCATTTATAATGGCTGTAACATGATAACCTTCTTTGCGAACTTTATGCTCCGGTGTAACTCTACTTTTTACTATACACAATTCGCCATCTCTTTTAATTTGGACATAGCCGATTGCATTATCGCCATAAGATTCCCTTGTTGAGCTGAAATAAGAGCTATGTATAGAAGCTGCTAAACGAAATAGGAAAATTCAATGCGATTTATACGTACCATAGTAGTTTAGTCCCTTTCATTTCTACACTTGAATACTCAGCACTTTCGACAAAAAAAATTACGACCATATCTACACTGACTTTCGGTAAATTCCTGGAGTCCGCTTTTATAAATCTGACTTCCATTTTTATTGAAAAATACAAATAATTTTCTCAATAAAACAATGTTCTCTTTGACAACAATAAGCTGTCATAACAGTAGTGACGTCACTAGACGTTGATTGGTGTTTTAAAATACGTTCCGTTTCAAGTAACTTCAAATCGAAATTATTGTAAAAAATTAATATTAACCAAAATTAAAATGTTGCTGTAGTCTTTGTTTTATATTTTTTTAACATTTTAATGACAAAATACCCATAATTCTTATAACTGCATGTTCCCTATTATTATGGAAGCTACATAGGAGCGAAATGCAGGACACTACAAATAATGAAGAAGACTCGCTTCACAATCCTTTTCTTTTACTGCATTTATATATTCACAAAAGAATTAATATAAAGTAACAGTAATGTCAGCTATTGTGTACTGTTCTGTAATTTCATTTGTGTTGTATTTTTATTGAAATAAATGGTAAATTCAGTAAATTGTATAATTATTTTATTCCATTTCATATAAGGTGAGGGTCTATCAATCTCTTTCTAGACAGATAATGTTCTTTAAAATACAGTCAAGTTAATGTCATTAATTTGTTTTCTATATGTTTAAACCATGTTTTAGTACATTGAAGATTATTAAATGTAAACGTTTATTAAGAAACAGACTGACTCCCGCGGGACACAGTTGATAGCTCAGTTGGTTAGTTAGAGCATCGCCACTGATCGCTTAGGTCGTGGGTTCAAACCCCAACTGGTGTCAGTTGATTTTTTGAATTTCTCATGAAATGTTTAGACATTTATTAATTTGGTTGGTCTTTACCATGGCTATGTTAATTCAAGCTTAAAATATACCTATTCTGTTGCGTTGTTCTAATATCTAAAGTAACGTTTAATAAATAGCGACAGGCTAATAGGTAATTGCAAGACTTGCGAGACTCTTGCTGCAAGACCAAGACCAAGACCAAGACCGGGAGTGCAATACCAAGACCAAGACCAGGTGTATTGATGCAAGACCAAGACCAAGACTGGCCAAGTCTTGTCTTGTTCTTGCATTTGGGCAACACTACGTAGGATATCTTCCGTCAATCCGGTGTAATTGTGTTCTTCTCTTCTGCTATCTGTGGCCTTTGATTTCGCTCGCCATTTTTCCTTTTTATAAATTTCTCCTTCCAAAATTTTGAGGCTAGATCAGCTGCCTCGTCCAGCAAATGCCACAAACTTTCGTCGCGCAGTATGTCAAATATTCTCCTACCTTGCAGCCGAGCTTGTTGGTGTTCTCTCAAACTGGCTGTTGTTTCACACTCCCATACCACGTGCTCCGGCGTACTCTCTTCACCACATTCGCACCTGTCTGAGTCCACAATATTTCGACTTCGGAGCCAGCTATTGTATGGCCCGTGACCTGTAATGTAGTGTACCAATACGGGAGAGGGTTGAAGGTACTTCAACTTTAACCTCTCCTCTACGGATGGGAACATATCATATGCTCTTCGACCTGTTTCACTGTTGTTCCATTCTTGTTGCCATTCTGCCAATAGAAGCTTCCGAATGTGCATCTCCGATGTTGCTTCGCTGCCTACAATTTCTGCTACCTTATCTTGTTTCCCTTTTCTGAGCCAGTATATGGCACTCCGTTTCCTTACTTCAAGGTCCAGTGGCCATACACCATTCAGTTACTAAAACCACGTCATCATCGACTTTTTGTCCTTGGTAGCTGTCTGATTGAGAAACGATAAGCAGTCGGCGCTTGATATGTTTGGCTACACCTGACGTGTCCCGAAATGCGGTGGATCGCCATAAGCGGCTGCTATCTGGGCCGATAAGATTAAGGAGTTCTTAAGCGGCAGCGAGAGTCTGTTCGGGTGAAGAGTACGGATGGGAGCGAGCATGGAGATGCGGCTGCTGGTGGTGTTGTGTTGCGTGTGGGTCTCCTGCGCTGGTGAAGGCCCCCCAGAAGCTCCCGTGGTGAAGACCAATGCGGGCTTCGTCAGGGGAACCACGATGCAGTCGCGCTCAGGAAAGACCTTCTACGCCTACCTAGGAGTTCCCTACGCAAAGCCGCCCGTCGGAGGACTGCGTTTGAAGTGAGCTCTCCACCTTGTTCCGCATAAGGCCGGGCGCACATTGACGCGCAGTCGACGCAGCGCAGCGCAGTTTCTGTGTCTCTACTGTATGTTTTGGGGCGGAACAGCGCGTATTGAGACGCAGAGCAGGGCAGCGCAGTACTGCGCCGCACGTGGCCTGCGCCACGTTGTGATCACGACACAGAAACTGTGCCACGCAGCTCACTCGTGCCGGTTTACAACGTAACACTTCTTGCGTTATTTATAATCTTGTTTTACTTATAATCATTTTCAACTGTGGAATAAGAAAAATTGATTAATCTGGTGCGTAACCAACCTGCGATTTACAATATCAGTCATAAAAATAAAATTTAAACAAGAGATTTGGACAATGAGCCCAAGTGGCGAGTAAATTCAGCATTTATTTATCATACAACTGTCCACTTACAATTTTCACTTTTCTTTTCTTTTTTTGAATTCATTTTTAATAAAACTTCGAAAAAGATTGATATATATATAGGCTATTATCACATTATTTGTTTTCTTATTATTTGTACTACATCATTCAATAGTGTCCCCGAGAAACACTTAATTTTTTGTCACTGCTTTTTTAGTTTAAAGTGTTTATGTTCTGTTATATAGTTTTCTTAAAAATATAATATGAAATAAAAGAGAGAAACATTCTTATAAATGTCATGTACCCTCAAACGCTAAATAATTAAATAAATAACCACGAAAATACAGCGAGATTTTCTTCAGTTCTAATAGATATTTGAGCTATGTCGAGAAAATAACAGTTTACATTATGCCTTGAATCTCCGTTCGAGTCATCCGGAAATTATCTTTTGAGAATTCTCTTGTCACTGCAAAAGCCAGATGAGAGTTTCTTCTTTTCATATACTCACTTTTGCATAGTTTTATCTAACTCAGCTTCTGTTAAAGTAATAACAATTTTACAAGCTCGGCATCCCAATCTGATTCAGAAATCAAAAATCGAGTTTTTGTATCGACATGTTTTTGGTTACGCTTTATTGTCGGTTTTTCGCACAACACAATGCTTTGTAAACTGCCGCACGAAACTGCGCTCTAATATGCGCGAGTAACTGCCAGTCTGTGCTGCCCTGCCCTGCTCTGCGTTGCCCCTACTGCGCCACGCAGCTCAATGTGCGCCCCGGGTAAAACTAGTACAAAGTAGCAAAGGGATTTTCCGCCTTGCGCTTAGCTGTCTTAACTTGTAAGTTTCGTTATATAAGTAATATTGTTATCCCATTATGTCGTAAGACGTTTCGGCTTTCAGACACTGATTTCACCATTCGTTCGCCATAGGAACAGCTGCGTGAACTTGATATCGTTTACGTATCTGCTGTGATACATGTTGCTATCTTTGGTGTATCGTATACATCCAGCACCTTACAATTAATCATAGTAACTAGTCATATCCTGAATTCGAGTCATCCAGAACTTTTAATGAAATGCATCCTCAATCAGCGTCATAACATTATTCACGTCAGTATTGGGTTCTTTTTATGAATAGACTAAAATTACGTTTGGATTTTGTGTGATGAATAATACTTTTCTGCGGTAACAACTCCCAACCTAACTACCTAACTACTGTGATTAAATTTAAGAACTATACAGGGTGTTACAAAAAGGTACGGCCAAACTTTCAGGAAACATTCCTCACACACAAACAAAGAAAATATGTTATGTGGACATGTGTACGGAAACTCTTACTTTCCATGTTAGAGTTCATTCCATGGCCCCCACGCTCTCCTGACCTCAACCCTCTTGACTTCCATTTATGGGGGCATTTGAAAGCCCTTGTCTACGCAACCCCGGTACCAAATATAGAGACTCTTCGTGCTCGTATTGTGGACGGCTGTGATACAATACGCCATTCTCCAGGGCTGCATCAGCGCATCAGGGATTCCATGCGACGGAGGGTGGATGCATGTATCCTCGCTAACGGAGGACATTTTGAATATTTCCTGTAACAAAGTGTTTGAAGTCACGCTGGTACGTTCTGTTGCTGTGTGTTTTCATTCCATGTTTAATGTGATTTGAAGAAAAGTAATAAAATGAGCTCTAACATGGAAAGTAAGCGTTTCCGGACACATGTCCACATAACATATTTTCTTTGTTTGTGTGTGAGGAATGTTTCCTGAAAGTTTGGCCGTACCTTTTTGTAACACCCTATATATATATATATTTTAAATCAGAGCCCTTTTTCTCTATTTAAAAGTGCAAATAGTGAGCAGTTGTTCAAAGAACGAAGTTTGTTTGTGGACTAAACCAGGTATTTTAGCTGGCGCTGAATTTTTCCCTTAGATTTTTTTATTAATTTTTTTGTAGGATGTACGAAGTGTAGAATATGTTCAAATAATTCAAAACGATTAGTAATATTTCTAATAAAATTTTGCTCGTACCTCATACTTTGGGAAATTTTAAGGTTTGTAACCAAAATCCTTGTACCAAACAGACAAAACTCCAAGACTTTAAGGTTCAGTTTAGGTTAACAAAGATTTCTCCATTGTTTAGAGATTGGTGTTCATTTAGAATGAATCTTATCATCTTAAAGAAAAAATGGCAACTCCGAAGTAGGTAATGAAATAAATTGGAGTGAAAAGTTTGAACTTCTCCTGTAATAGGACAACAGTTTGCACTTACATAATTTGAAATGATTCTATGTGTGATAAATGTGTGAGAAAGGGTTTTTGTCGTTGTTAAACAATTGCTAAAACGATGAAATATGGTTCAGAACTTCCTTCTTATTGATTTTTAAAGAATCTGCTTTCTCCTTCTGGAGCGAACAGTTGGTAACGATTTTACCTAGAAATCTGTACATACTTAACGCTTCGCATTTTTAGATTTGTTATTATTCACTAAATTAAGACCATAGTTAAAATATATAGTTTGATTTAAATTTCAATGCAAGGCTGTGTCGGAAAAAAATGAAAAAAAAATCATTTTGCTTTGTTGCCATTCTAATAATCAGATGTGAATGATATCTGTCAACGTAACTGTTTGGTAGACGAATTTGTTTAGTGCCGTGTAATTTCGTCCCTTCAATATAAAGAATGTTCGGTGGTTTAAAATGTACAGTGTTTTAGGGTGTAAGTATGGCTCAGCGTTTTGTGCAGTGTATCTGGCTTTGTTTACATTTCGGTATGGACCCAAGTTTGCGGCATCGGGCATGATTGCAGAATAAGCAGGCCGGAAAATTCTTGAATGGCGTGCAAAAATCAGTGACGATAAACGATCGACAACAGGTGTTTTGTTTGTGCAGCCGCCCAAGAGGTTGGACAAGTGGGAGGGCGTGAGAGACGCTACCACGGAGGGCAACCGCTGCCCTCAGCTGTCCGTACCAGAGCGCAAGTACGAGGGGCACGAGGACTGCCTCTACGCCAACATCTACACTTCACAGGTGAGCCACAACAACAAGCTATGTCTGTCTGTCCCTTTGTCTAGGCGTCACACAATAATTTGGAAGTGGTTTTTACAGTTTAAAACCTTATGATATATACCCTGTTCACTCGAAACTGGCGGGTCAAGGTCACCTCACCCCTCCCTTCCTGCCACTCCGAGCTGTGTCGAAGTACGCGAGCTGTAAAGTGTAAATTTCCCCTCCGCATGTCGGGGTAAGGGCAGTGGAGTGGGGACAGAGCAGACTGACCTTGAGCCGCCTCTGCTAACTGAACAGGCTATAGCTTAAAATCTAAAGAACATCTTATGGCTCTATGTGACCGGGGAACGGAGCAAGAAATGATGTACCGATGACATAGGGGCCACAAATTAGTCTGTATATCGGATAAAAAAACCCTTAGTCAGGGCTGGCGTTAGGATTCTCGGGCCCCGGGTAAGCGATCTTAGGTCCCCCCCCCGAAGATATTTTTACTTTACACTTTTTTTTGATAACTTCAGAACATTTTAATACAAAAATGTTCAAAATTATTGTTGCAGATTTTAAAATTTGTGTTTGATTTCTATTTATTTAGGCATCCAGGCCGGCGGGACCCCCTTTGGTAGCCCGGGCCCCGGGTACTTTTGCTCCGCTTAACCCCCCCCCCCCCCCTAACGCAGCCCCTGCCCCTTACAAGATATCCTCCAAAAACCACGTTACAACAACAACAACAAAAACCACTGTTCTGTTAATGTCGCCTTTTTTCGCTACGGAATTTTGATTTTTTTATTGCTTTAGTTCTCTGAAATATAACACTTCAGAATTCACCGAAAACGTTACTTAAAAGACTATATCAAAGATTAATGCTCCAATAAACGTAACGACATACGGAATATAAATTACAGTTAAGGTTACAAATATACTACATTTGCTACGCACACCAAGGTTCGCGGGGTTAACAGCGGGAAAATGCTAGCACCATTATAAATCCATAAACAAATTGTGTCTATGTATTGAAGAGAGAGAGAGAGAGAGAGAGAGAGAGAGAAAATTGGGGTCGCCTATTTGGAGATCCCTGAACCAAAAACCATTGTTTTAGAGTTATTTTGAAAAACTACTGAAAAAATGAGAGTGGTCTGGTTGCTCAGTGGTAAAGGCGTCTGACAGAATACTCGCACTTTCTCCATCATTTTCTTATTAATATTACCTTACGATGTTGTTCCGAGCTCTCTTTCCCTATGTAATTGCAAATATTGTTATGTACTTACTATCACCTTGCGCTAAGGGCATTCATAAGTTGGGGTAGCAATAATTCAGTCAGTCAGGATGGACATATTTCTGCCCTGTTATCAGTAATGTATGCTGCAGACTTTCGCTTTGCCGCATGGGGAGCATAACGATCGTAACCAAAGAAGGCCTCTTTATTTTTAACTGCTTTACGTCTCTCAACAGCGAGGTCTTTAGAGACGGGAAAGGATGGGGGGCAAGGATAGGGGCAAGGAATGGGAAGGAATTCGACCATGGCCTTTTGAAGGAAGCATCCCGGCATTTGCCTGGAGTGATTTGGGAAACCATGGAAAACCCAAATCTGGATGCCCGGACGGGGATTCGAACCGCCGTCCTCCCGAATGCGAGGCGAGAACGCTGACCGTTACACCGCCACACTCGGTAGAAGGCCTCTTCCCAAGCTAATTGCGATAATCTCGCTGATGTCCCTACTAGAATCGAGTCTAGAATGGTTCTCATTTTAAGTATCAAAGTTCATTATACCGTGACCTAATCTGTTTAAATTATGAACTTTACCAATATTTGACCATAAGGACACGCTCTACATAATTTAAAGGATTTCTGTTGAGCTTGTAGGGGCTTATAAGTAGTAAAGTCAGAGATTTTGCACTGAAGAGGCTATTGCACTATATAGTAAAGGGTCAAAGGTGACTTGGTTGAAATATGATCTTGACCTGTATTTCATTATAAGAGTTAATTTCTGTTGCAATTCAAGGGACGTAGGCGTAATGAAGAAGTTTTGCCGGACAGAGACTACGCACTAAGTATAGTAAAAGGTTCAGAGGTTATATCGCGTGAGTCGATGTGGCTGAAATATTAACTTCACCTGTGTTTTACTCTTTAGAGTCATCTGCAAAATTTGAAGAGTTTCTGTTTGAATTTGAAGGCAGTAAGAATGTGTAAAGATAGAAATTTTGTGCAGACAGTGAGAGGTGTTTGTTTTATTGTTAACCGTTGTTTCCCTTGGTTTATTTTTCTCGCTGTCGACTAAATCAATTTAGTAAGTAATTCGGTCACGAACGAGTGCGGAGCATAAATTTCAAAATTTCCTTTTGATAATACAGCTTCAATATCATTTAAAGGATGTGGTGCTGATGGCAATTCCCACTGATTAGACCATGCATTTCTCGTATAACACATTTATTCAACACAAATACAGAGGGCGGCAATAAACTGTTACGTACAGCGGCTTAAAAATCTTTCGGTATGAGACACACTAAACAGTCTGTACAGGCCATATCACACGAATGCTTCTGTCTCTTACCACCTGCTACTGACTACTTCGTAGTCGAGAATCCCTTCTCGCACTCTAGCGGAGACCGGCTAACGACCCAGCTGTGTGTAGTTCTCGACGGTGAGCGTTCATCACTTGCCGAAGTGAGGTCCGGGGTTCCCCAAGGAAGCGTGATAGGGCCTCTGTTGTTTCTCATATACATTAATGATTTATGCGACATAATAAGGGGAATGAAAAGATTATTTGCCGATGATGCTGTTATTTATTGTGAAATCACAACCTAGGACGACTGCGCTTTGTTACAAGACGATATTATGAAAATAATTGCGTGGTGTAAAGATTGGCAGTTGGAGTTAAACGCTAAAAAGTGCCAAGTCATGCGTGTAAGTAAAAAGGTGACACCATTTAGCTTTGAATATACAATTAATGGCACTGTCCTTAGAACGGTAGATTCCGCTAAATACCTAGGGGTAACAATTCGTAATAATTTGTCGTGGAATGAGCATATCGAGAATGTAATTGGGAAAGCAAATCGTGTGCTTCGATTTCTAGGTCGTAATTTAAAACAATGCACTCCGGAAGTTAAATCGATTGCGTACAAGTCACTAGTGAGGCCTCACTTGGAATATTGTTGCTCTGTATGGGGTCCCCATCAAAAGGGATTAATGGAGGCATTAGAGATGGTCCAAAGAAGAGCCGCCCGATTCGTGACAGGTATATATAGTTGGAGGGAAAGCGTAAGTGCCATGTTGAAGGAGTTAGGTTGGGAAGACCTGGAGCACCGAAGGCGTTGCTCTCGACGGAAGCTAATTGAAAAATTCTCGACTGACGTATTTCGGAATGACAGCAAGCAAATATTGCTACCAGCAACATTCATATCTCGGAATGACCGCGAAAATAAGATAAGAGAAATCAGGGCCAGAACCGATTCATTTCTCTACTCATTTTTTCCACGAGCGATTAGGGAATGGAATAGAATGGATTTACCGGGCGAGTAAACACAAAATCGGACAGGAGTAGCTTCCGATAAAGCACTCCGGCCATCCTGATCTGGGTTTTCCATGGTTTCCCTAGATCGCTCCAGGCGAATGCTGGGATGGTTCCTCACAATAGCCCATGGGCGCCACCTGCCATATCCCGTATATCCTTTCCAAACCATTACCTTACCTGATAGGTGCAATGCACCCTCCGCCAAACACTTTTAGTGAATCGCGGAGTAATTGTAATAGTAATAGTAATAGCTGTCCAGAACTGACGCCTAGTTCTGGTTTCCTGCTGCTTCTGCACACTGCGGAGTGGCTCTAGTTTTGGCAATACTTATGCTTACGTCAACTAAACATAATATTCCGCACGTGGAACCTCAAGTACAAAATTAATCGTAGTTTTACATAGACCTCACACAGAGTCTGTCCCCAAAGTAAGTTGAATAAGTACAGGAAAAACAGATTAATTGCAGATAAAGATACAAGCAACTAAAATTCTTCAAAGTAGCTTCCTTCCGCGTCGGAACACTGGCACCAGCGTTTTCCCCAGCCACCCTGGAAGGCGTTGACGGGAACTTCCTTCAAGTATCCCTTCGTCGCTTGTTTGACGGCTTCCAAAGTCCCGAAATGGTGGCCCTTGAGTTCTTTCTTGTTCCTCGGGAACAAGAAGAAGTCCGGTGGTGCCAAGTAGGGGCTGTATGGTGGCTGGGGCAGGGTTGCCACGTTACATTTCGCTAAGTATTCCGTTGACAGTGAAAGCGGTGTGCGACGGTGCGTTGTCATAGTGAAGACGACTGTGTCGGCGAACTCCTTCCTGACGCGTTTCACTGTACTCAGCACTTTGTCTTTTGGACTCCGGGTCATCGGGTCATACTCGAAAAGCCATGTTTCGTCACCTATAAACTCATTATCCATAAAACTCTGATCATTTTCACAAGCGGTAACGCGAGATCGTTGCCGAGCAGCCTTCTGTTAATCGTAAAGCACCTTGGGGACCATCTTCGTGCACATTTTCCGCCTGTCCAAACCGTTGGTAACAATGCGATGCACATTAGGGATATTACACTCATATCCGAGCATTCTAACACTCAGCCGTCGATCGGAGTGCAACATGTCCTTCACTTTTATCACTTTTTGGTCGGAATGCCTCCCCCAACATCTTGTGCCACCGGTAAACCATATTTTGGGACATGGTATTATCACCATAAGTTTCCCTCAGCATGGCAACGGTTTCGGCGCCTGTTTTCTTGAGCGCAACATAAAATTTTATTCCGTAACGCTCGTCCTTTAAACGCGGCATCTTGAAATTTCGACGCCTCACTAAAACGACGGTTCGAACTAACAGGCATGCGCACTGCGGAACAGCATGCAAGCAATTGACGCGGGTATCGTTGGCTTCCCTAAACCCCTCACCGCCTTTCCCGTCACACGGCTTGCTTCGGCGGCGCAAGGTCATTGACCTTACTTTTGGGTGTAATGGGGATTTTAATTAAAGAAGGAGTAAATAAATATTCTTTTAAAATACGGTATTAAATGGCGGCTGTAGTAGCGCAGCGAAGCCGAGCGACGGAAAGTAGATCGCTGACAGCGTTGTATCAGCAAATAGCGCGCACCAGTCACACGTGAGACAAAGGGTATTGAACGGAGCTAAGTGTGACCCAATGGAAAGAGGTCTAAAGTCACATGGCGTCCTTCTAGATCATTCGGGAGGTCATAGGCTCAAGTCACGCGCCGACTTTCGAGTACATTCGGCAGTGACAGAGATCACGTGTACTGGCGTGTGAGCTACGGTATAAAAGCAAGGCTGCAGAGTGCCTTGACCTCTCAATTTGGAAACACACCTACGCTGCCAGTATGTCGGGTTAAGCATCGACGCCGAGACGTCGGGAAAGCAAACCGAGCCCTCCTCGCCAGGTCTCCTTGACGCCAATGTTAAACTGTAAGTTACTTCTCCAGTCTGTTGGAATCTAAGCGCCCTGGATACTTGCTAGCGGGAATCTTCTAGCAGTGTAACCTCTCTATGGGACAGGCGTAATAAATAGGAAATGGTAATTGAAGACTTTGCCTTATCTCGTAACCTGGTTGGTCCATGCATTCTCCTGAAGTTACAGCTAACTGTCGCAGACGGATGGAAGACTGGCCGGACGGGAGCGTAAGCAGAGCTAGTAAGCCAAGTAAGTGTCATAGTACAGAGGGTCGCCCACAATTCAACCATCCTGGCTTTCAATCGACCAAACCCCAAAAAACGGTCGGTTTCACATGGGACAGACCCTGTATATACATCTACGTCACAACAGACACATCCATTCCCTATTAATTCAAACCTTTAATGAATTACTGAACAAGAATACTGTTTCACTAAAATGAAAACTATGAGAGTTTAATGATTGAGGTGTTACATTCTGGCAATTATGCATGTTTTCAGGAAAGCTTTCACTGATTTATTTATAACTGTTACACAATTCACAACCAAAAAGCATTTTACTGGTCTGATAGAGCTTAATTCCGTACATCGCCATGCATATTTCTCAGTTGCTGCTACTGTAGAATCCAATGCGGTTGTTTGCGACTGCCACAGGTGCCTGAGGACACCGACACTGAGTCGATAATGAAGGTGATGCAGGACGTGATCGTGTTGATCCACGGTGGAGGATTCACGCACGGCGCAGGAGACATCGCCAAGTACGCGCCGGACAACTTGATGGATCACGACGTGGTACTCGTCACCTTCAACTACCGCCTGGGACCACTTGGTAAGTCTCCACCTACCACATCGCAACCAACTGAATGGATGGTCAGCAGCGAACTTGCTGGGGACAAGGAACGGGAAGGAATTTGGCCATGGCCTTTTTGAAGGAAGCATCCCGGCATTCGCCTGGAGTGATTTAGGGAAACCATGGAAAACCCAAATCTGGATGCCTGAACGGGGATTCGAACCCGCGGCCTCCCGAATGCGAGGCCAGAGCGCTAACCACTCACCCACCACGCTCGGTTTCAAGGTCTTGATATATTTCATTTTTTTGGAATCAATTTTCATTCTTCTGCAATTAGTCAGGTTTTATAGGTTTTCTGGCAATTAAAAGCGCTACCATCGAAGCAATGGAAGTGAACTCAGACATTATA
Organism: Vandiemenella viatica; assembly: GCA_031002005.1. Lineage (NCBI taxonomy): Eukaryota > Metazoa > Arthropoda > Insecta > Orthoptera > Morabidae > Vandiemenella > Vandiemenella viatica. The sequence goes on from JARYHS010006942.1 coordinate 29,394, forward strand.
ATGGTACCAACAGGAACAGCAGAAGTTTTCTTTGACTTAATACCAAGTGTTGTATATGTACGCCCAAGTTTCCATTTAATTGATGGGTCATCCATAAATGAGAATTCCCAGATTCACTATATTTTTATTAATATCGTCATCTCGTGCGAATTCTGTTCCCGATAGTTTTCCT
>JARYHS010006943.1:0-29998 GCA_031002005.1 Vandiemenella viatica
TTATTGTATTTTAGCATCATATTTTCACTGGTATAATTTTATTCTTAGCAGTACATTTCTGACTTTTCTTGAAAAGGTAAGTCAACTTTTTTCCTTGAGAGATGTAACAAATATTGTACCTCTATGACAAATTAATTTATGTAGGGCAGTGTATACTTTCGGAACGATAGTTTTATCCATTTAAAGGAAGTGATAGTACTTTTTGAAATCATAACAGGGGATAAAGTTACAGAGTGAATAAGTAATCGCAAAATTATATTTAAGAGTACAGCCGGTTTCTGTATTTGACCAACATACTAGCTTTAACGAAACATAACACACCAAAACAACAGAGTTGAAGTGAACATGAAAACGATCACTACTAATTCCAGCCATTTTTTTGTAGTTAATGGTTAGCTGTAGAAAAAACGAGTACTTAGAAGTACTTATTGGGCGAATAATGATGTGCTGAAAGATGTGTAAGAACTTCATTAACTCAAAGCAAAACCTCTGAAGAGCACCGTCTCGTCTTGAGCAGTATGCTGCCAGCTCACTTCTTAAGAGTTTTTAATTAATGCTCTGAGCAAACTTGACAAATATAAGATCACAGACATACGACAGCCTTGACAGGCGATTAAATACTGGAAACGCGAAATTAAAGTCTTTGCGTAAAAAGTGCTGTTGTAATTAAACTTTACCGGAGGGAATAAGTGGATTAAGATCCTTCAAAAGAAAAATCTAACACTACACAAAGACGATACCAAGCATTCATAAATAGGTTTCAAGCGCACGGATTTTGTTTTAACAAATTAAGATAATTTAGCGACGTCTATCGAAAACATTGTAGAAGAACTTTGTATTATATTAAAACGATGATCGAGTATATTAAATTTAGTACTATAGAAGAAAGTTCAAAAATGAAGTAGACCAATAATGTTTCGAACATTACTTCAAAAAATCTTTGATGATGAAAGAATTTACTAAGGAATCTTTAGAGAAAGAATAAGAAGAGGGTGGAACGCCATGTTTTGATGTACAATAACTAAATTTGTTGTTTTTGAATTAGAGAGTACAGTAGCAAGGGAGAAGGCAAAGCTTAAAAAATAATATATGATGACGAGAGTACTGTAATACATTTCTTTGCATTTCCATGCCATCGTTTTGGCGTGATTTACAAGTAAGCTTAACTGTTACATGCTTTACTCGACACGATGACCAGAAGACAATCAGCTGAAACGTTTGTGATTAATTACTCAAGTTTCCAGCTAACCATGCGCGATTTCACTAGTTTTCGAATTCAAGTTTCGTTTTTATCTTTCCGTGCCTTGTAATGGTTGTGCGATCGATTGGCTGTGTTTGTCGAGAGCTGCTCATCAAACTGCGATTTTGTATTCATCAGCTAAGTTTTTGTAGACTAAATTATTTTAAAATCTTTAATTATCATCTAAACTCTTACAATTATTGCTAGGAAGAAGAATTATTTAAGATTACACCATAAATAACAGTTTTTAAATTTCACGTATTGTTGTTAACTTTATTGCACGTTTTACTGAATTAAATTAGCATAAGCTTGATAGTTAGATTAACTATAATACTATAGCATAGGTAAAAATAGTAGTTTAAGTTATTTTGTAGTGTTAAATTTCTTATATACCGTAAAAAATAGTTCAAATCACTAGTTTGAATTTCGATTGTTAAAGCTTTCTGTATTGTCCTATATTAAGGCTTTATTAGGTTTAAAATAACACAGTTTCTTAATTAATTAGTTTCGGAATAGTAATAAAAATCAACTGGAAATAATAAATAATAAACATAAGTATTCATATATAGCATTTAGTTACTCACATTAGGTTAATACATTATCGTTTTTTTTAAGTTCGACTATCGATACCGAAATCAAGTTTACGATAACAGAAACGTACGTTGTAATAATTAACCTGTTCTGGCTGAAATTTAATACTGTTTAATTGCCATCTAATATATATATATATATACTGTATATTTATAAAAAAAACATCCTACCTTTCTTTTTTTTTAAATTTTTGTTCATAAGTAACAAATTAGTTGTTATCCACATTAGCACTGAATAGTATCGACCTTTCATCTTAAGTTTGTTTCGAAATCCATTAGCTTAAGTTTTATTCATTGTTTCTTAAGTAGTTTAGTTATCTAGTCATTTTTCATAAAACTTCAATCAAATTAAATGTATATAACAATTCAACAGTTAGTCGAGTATTGCGCCTATCATATTTAGTAAAAACGTTAAAAAATATAGTATAAACTTTATAAGTCTGCTTTATCAAATAAATTTAAGTTTTTTTTAGAAGATGGTTGAAGTATTTGGGAAAATCATGACTGGAAACTGTGGTGCCTGTCGTAGGTACGTTGCGAAGGTTATGGGTTGTAGTTGGTGTAAGAAGTGGTTTCACTGGGCATGTGGGGAAGAGGAAACGGGGGAAATAAATGAGGCTCTCCCATGGTTTTGTTCACTTTGTCTTAGGGATGATAGGATGTGGAAGATGGGCGAAACGATTAGGGAGTTGCGTGAAAGGATCAGGGTTCTTGAGGCTCGTCCTATGGAGGCTCAGACTCTGCAGGCGTAGCCTGTGGTGGCCTCGCCTGTGGAGGTTCAGCCTGTGGGGGCTCAGCCTGTGGAGGCTCAACCTGTGGAAGTCCAGCCTGTGGAACCTCAGGCTGCACAGGCACAGCCTGTGGGGGCTGAGCTTATCGAGGCTCAAGCAATAGAGGCAGAAAGTCAAGATAGTGGGTTGGAGGAAGTTGATAAGGATGGGTGAGAGCTGGTAACAGGTCGTAGGAGAATCATGGTTAACAGGATGAACAAGCCAGACACTTCAGTAATTGTGGGAAAAAATAGGTGTGACCTGTTGCCAGAGTCAGGAGGAGAAGAGCCTCATGTAGATGTAGGAGTAGGTAAGATGCAGCAAACCTTTAGGAATAAGGGAGTGCAGGGCAAAAATAGGAAAAAAGGGTTCTGCTGCTAGGTAGTAGCCATGGGAGAGGTGTAGGCCCTCTTCTGCAGGGTCAGTTAGGTATAGAATACCAGGTCACAAGTTTTTTCAAACCTAGTGCAACATTAGGCCAGGAAATAGAGGATATAGGTACCCTTTGTAGGAATTTCACTAAGGATGATAGAGTAGTGATAGTGGGAGGTGCGGGAAATAGTATTGATAGAAACGTGAGTTATAGTATAGAGAGTGACCTGAGGAAGGTGGTGAAGGAGGCACAGCATACCAGGGTGGAGCTCATGCAGGTCCTAAGTCGCCATGACCGGCCACAGTTGAACTGTGCTGTGAGGCGGGTTAATGTGGAAACGGAAGTGCTACTTGGGAAAGGCATTAGTTCTGTGATGGGGGTTGTGTCTGTGAACACCATTGGTAGGTGGGGTTTCACTAGGCATGGCCTACACCTAAATAGAAGGGGGAAGGGAGTTCTTTCTGAATTATTAGCTAAACCAGTGAGGGAGCCCATTTTCAGTGATGATGGGGTCAGGACTGTGCCTTTTTTAGGTTAGGGGCTGCTGGTGAAGTGAGACTGATTGCAGATTCACGATGGGGAAAGTCACAGATGTTAAAGAAAAAGATGAAGTGGCTGAAACAATAACTGACTGCGGTAAAAGTGGGAAAGAGGAGATAAATTCTGAAAATGTAAAGCCATTAATAAGGGTGTTAATGGTAAACTGCAGAAGTATAATGAACGAAGTAATCGAATTTGGAAACTTAATAGAGATACACGAACCACAAGTAATAATTGGGGTAGAGAGTTGGTTAAAAGAAGAAGTACTAGACAGTGAGGTTTTTCCTGATGGTTACAGAGTGTACCGCAGAGATTGAGGAGCAATTGGTGGAGGAGTTTTCATACTAGTTAACAAAAACTACCACAATTCACTGGCGTTCATAGATCAAGACCATGAGTTTCTTGGGGTAGATATCTGGTGTAGTAAAAAAGAAAAAATCAGAGTGTTGGCTATTTACCGCAGTGAAAGAATGACAGAAGAGGATGAGGCTCTTGGGGAGAAATTAAATTCATACTCATATTTCAGAGGTGAGAATAGAATGATCATCATCGGTGGGGATTTAAATTTACCAGGTGTAAACTGGGAAGGAAATAAGATAAATAAAACACGGGAACAAAGATTTGCAAATATCTTAATAAGGGAAGGAGGATTTACACAAGTGGTTGAGCAAAACACTAGGGGACAAAATATTTTGTATATATTTCTAATTAAGCCCGATGAAAACTTTTTGAGGTATCAAGTAACTGAAGGAATAATTAATCATGAAGCTGTTGTGATGGATATTAGAGGATTCAGTAAACCAGCAGCCAAAATTGAAGGGGGAAATAGGTACAATTATTAAAAGGCACAGGTTTCAAATTTGAAGAGATATTTCACAGAAAAATTCAGCAAATGGAAGGAAGGCTAAAGTACAGAAGAGTCAAGGTGGGAAGAGTTCAAGGAGATAATGAGAAAGGGGGAAGAAAAATTTATTCCAAGGCAGAAAATAAAGAGAAGTAGAGAGAACCTATGTACTATAATAGGGAAGTGAGGAGGTTAAAGAGGTTGGTAAGAAAAGAACATAACAGAGTTAAGATACAGCAGGGTAGTAGGGAATATTTAAAACAACTAAACAAGGACTTAATAACAGCAAAGAAAATGACTAAAGATTGATTTATGAAGAGTATTGTCAGTGCAGGAGGACCATTGACTGATTCATCTAGAAATTTCTATGGCTATATCAGGAAACTGAGGGGAAGGGAGGGTGTAAAGACACTTATAGATAAGGATGGAGAAGAAGTTACTGACGATTTGAAAAAGGCAGAGATTTTAACTAACTGGTATAGTGAGAGCATTAGGGACAATGAATCAGAAACGGGAAGGTCTAATTCGGAGAATTAGCTTAACAGTACGATTAGAAATGAAGATACTAAAACATTTGAAATTTATCTTGAAATATTATTCAAATTGAGTCTGGATTCTTGCTGCTTACCACAGGACTGGAAAAGTGCAATAGTAATACCGGTACATAAAGGAGGGGTGAGAAATAGAGTTGAGAATTACAGGCCAATCAGTTTGACATCAGTGGTAGGTAAATTAATGGAAAGATTGATATGCAACCACATCAGAAATTTATGTGAGGAACGTAAGTGGTTTTCAAGTAGGCAACATGGTTTCAGGAAAGGATATTCATGCGAATCTCAGTTGATGGGATATATGCAAGATATTTCAGATGAAATGTACAAGGGAGGCCAAATGGATAGTGTAGCACTAGATCTGTAAAGGCGTTTGACAGAGTAAGCCATAAACTGGTAGTAAATAACTTAAAAACTATTGGAGTGGATAAGAATGTGATTTGCTGGGTAGAAGAATTTTTAAAAGGTAGAAAACAGAAAGTTAGGGTAGGATATGTAGTATCAAAAGAAGTGGAAGTAAAAATGGATGTGCCACAGGGTAGCGTATTGGGACCATTACTATTCTTTATTCTAATGAATAATTGTGTTGATTGTTTACTATTTGAAATTAGATTGTTTGCAGATGACATAATGCTGTATAATAGAATCAAAACGATAGAGGATTGTAAACAGTTGCAGGGTGATCTAGACAGGATATCTAGTTGGGTTGGTAAACATGGGATGAAGATAAATGCAAAGAAGAGTCAGCTTATTAGATACACAAATAAAAAACAAAAGGTTAATTATGAATATAAGGTGGGGAAAGAATTGCTTGCTGAAGACTTGAAATGTAAATATCTTGGCATTAGTTTTGATAACAAGCTTAACTTGGCAGGACACATTGGAAAGGTGGTAGGAAAAGGTTTCAAAGTTCTGCACTTGTTGGAGAGAGTGATGAGGGGATGTACGAGAGAAGTAAAAGAAGTGGGTTATAAAACTTTGGTGAGACCATTGCTCGAATATCACGGGACAAGACGACTCAGACATGAGTGCTGCTGCTTCCGAGGCCGACCCGTCGGCAGCTGAGGACGGACCAGATAGCAACGAACTCTTCATTGAGGCGAGACGTGAGCGAGACGGTTTCGTGACCCGGTTCGACCTGCGCGCTGATGGACGTCTCGAACCAATGGATCTTGCCAACCCACAACAGAAGTATCAGTTTACTTCTTGGTCGTTGTGGGTCATACATGCCGGCCTGAAGTATGGCTGGTCTCTCCCAACAAACCCCTTCGAGTGCTATTCGGCACTGAAATACTCAGGGGATGAGGATGAGGACGTCAAAGTCATCCACGATGATGCTGAGGCCAAGGGGCACAAGTGCCCAGCGGCCCTAGCAACAATGCCATTGGTCTTCGCGGACGACTTCTGCTCGAAGAAACTCTTTCGCAAGCTGAATGGGAAGCAAAAACGGCTGCGCAGAAAGCAACAAACTGCAGCAACCACGGAGTTTCAGGTTGCCGGCGGCAAGAACCCCGAAACTGCAGAGAAGCTGCAAACTCCGGGGACAGAGGCACCAGGCCTCCAAGCACCGGAGCCACCTGCGCCAGCCAGCCCTACCCAGGACGACACGGTGGCAATCCAAGCAGCCCCAGCGTCGCCCACGCCGTCGCATGAGGAGGACACAGCACCAACCACGGAGCAGGGTCCTGTCCAACCCGTGGTGGCGGCTTACGAGGGAAACTGGGCAGCCTGTATGTACAGCTTCTGCTGGCTACAGAGCTGCCACTGTTCTGCTGGCCTGTCGAGGGAGGCATGGAGATCCTGGCCTCATGCCCCGCCGACCTGACGAGGGCCACCAGCCTGCTGAGTGACCAGGGCATCGTCTGCGACATGGTGCAGCCCAGCCCGCCGAGACAGCCGCCGCCTGTGGCCGCTTCAGCACTGCCGAGAGAGAGGGCTAGGAAGGCTGCCAAGAAGAGGCCTTCCCCGCCCGAACTCCGGCAGTGTTTTAACTGCCAGCTCCACGGTCACGAGGCAAAGGAGTGCAAAAACCGGCGCAGATGCACCAGATGTGGGGCTGACCATCGTGCTGCCGAATGTACCGTAGCCAGGGAAGAGGCTGTCTGCTGCAACTGCGGACTAAATCACGCAGCCTGCTTCTCTGGCTGCGAAAAGAAGAAGCAGCTGAAGGCGAAGTATCGCTCTAAAGCTGCCACGGTGCCCAAGAGAGCCCCGCAGGAGACACGTTCCAGCAAGCCACCCCACAGTGACCGACCGGCGAAAACGCGCGGGCTCCATACGCGGGCCGCACCGCGTCGACAAGACCAGCCCATGACGGATCCTGGGTCAAGTCGGCAGCCACCCGGCCGCCGAGGAGGTCAACCTGCCGACCACTGCCACTGCCGCACGGGACCAGCGACCAGCTCACGGTTGTGGTCATGCTGCTCACGCAGCTGATCACCGCCCTAATGCCACGTCGTGATCAAGAATATCAACAGACTAGTCTAATCAACTGATGACTCAGTCAAAAAGCCAATTCCAAAAAAGCACATCAGATAGCAGTCATAGGGTTTTCCCTGGAACTGCAACAACTTAATGGCGTAAGCCATACCGATGACGCTGCTGCTGCTGCTGCTCGAATATGGTAGTGTAGTATGGGACCCTCATTTTACGTATCAAATACAAGAGTTGGAGAGGGTGCAATAAAGGGCTGCTAGATTTGTTTCTGGAAATTATCGCAGAATGCAATCAGTGACGGATATTATAAAGGAGCTGGAATGGGATTCATTGCAAGACAGGAGGAGGACGAGGAGGGTCATGGGAGTGTACAGGGCATATACTGGCGTTGAGGCATGGAATATTGCAATAGGTATGAAAAGTAGTGTATGGAAGGGAAAAGATGACCATGACCACGAGCTGGCACTCGATTTCAGGCACAAGGGTATGGGAAGATTCTCTTTTGTAGGTAAGGGTGTCAGGGATTGGAATGAGTTACCAAGAGAAATGATGAATAATTTATCGAAAACTTTGAAAGAATTTAAAGATAAAATTTGTAGAGGGCAAATGTAGGTGGATGCAGGATAGGGGGAAGATGGATGTGTAGGGAAATTGTCACCGGAGCCTGTGCTCCATTGCAATTAAATAATAATAATAAGATAAATTGCGTTTCATTGATACTTAATGGTGTCGGCAATATAATTTCCTTTACGGATATAACTAATTTATCTTTAAAAGGCCCATTCACACAGTATATGGAAGAAAGCTACTACTGGTACTTAAAAAATGAAAGGGTTGCTCAATATATATATAAATTAACAAGTAGAAATGTTTTTTTAAAATAATAATAAAAAACAGCAACTGAAGCAAAAACAAACTAATGCGTTATCTGTAAAAAAAAGGGGGGGGGAAATGATTACAAATAACGTCTAGAATGGCTACTAGTCTACTACGAAGGCAATCAAATTTGTTTATTTTCTTCCCTTAAATATTATAATGGCAACTTTGTTTGGGGAAATATATCACACTCACAGAGAATTAACAACGTTTGCTGTGTGCCTATGTTTTTTGCTGCATATCAGGGAAAAGGAAAATTGGTTCTGTAGGAAATTGCTACAGCAGCAAGCGCTACATCACAATTAAATTAAAAACTAATAGACCCTATGTATTATCTAAGCCAATGCTGAGACCTACCAATGTGACTTTAAATATAAACTAGCTAAAAGAACGGCTTTGTGGTGGGTAGCGAAGTATTGCTATAAGAAATATTATGTACAACTAAAGAAATTAATAAATAATCATAAGAATTTAAATATTTAAACTTCGCAGACTATTAGTTTGTTGACAGAAAATAATTAGGCACATTTGTAATAAGACACAATATTTAAATGTTTAAAAAATAAATTTATTTAATTTGGTTTTAATTAGATAAAAAATTTCTTATTCGAGTTTATTCCTGTTTTCTACATTTTAAAATACTTGATTATCGAAAATGTCTAAATAGTGAGAGTCTATCAGACTTTGAAATGGCCGACCTACAGAAAAATAATTATGTCTCAATTCTGGGCATTCTAGGTGAGAGGGAAACAATACAAAAAGACGGTATATTTTTATGGTGATGAAAATATCTTTCGTAGAGTCATTTTACCGACAGAAATTAGTCGATATTTTAATCAGTGACCCGGTGAGCTTACTACGAAAGGTCTTCAGTGTGGAAATCGCTATCTTAGAACGAACACGTCTGGGAAATAGTACCATCTCTGGTTTCTCGCCCTAAAGCAGTTCTGCCTGGTAGGCCTCCGTTTGAGAGACATCTGGAGTTAAAAAGTGTAAAAATTATTTCTGAATGTCTTATACCCGTACGGAAGACCGATTGTTAATAACATTGGTTTAGCCAAGCGTGTTAAGGCGGTGTGTTCCTAATTACAACCCGGCAAACATTTTTTCTTTCTTTTCTGTTGGTATTTTCTTTTAATTGCTATTCGATCTTGCAGCAATACAAATTTCTTTCGAAACAAATTCTCCAAATTATTTATTTTCATTTGGATGATGTAAATCATAAAAACATTATAAACAAAAATTACGTGCACGGCAGGAACATTTTGTAAAGGATATCCTACCACAGTGTAGCACGCAGGATTGTGGCATACTACAAGACATGTAAATTTGTATTTAATTACTTTTATATTCAGACTATATTAATTTTAGGGGTATTTGGTAATTTAATTATCCGATCCTTTAAATGGATATCCCAGACTGCCATACTTTCTTTAAATTCATCTGAATAAAGAGGTTGCTACTTGAAGGGGCAGAAAGGATTTTGAAGCTGCAACGGTAAATTCTTCCGACGGCGTGGGGGCTCCCGACCGTTACCTGCCCAGAAACGGCCCACCCCCAAGGTCAGAGCAATGACCGGCGGATGGATACCTGAATGGCACATGAGACGACAGGCGAGCGGGAAAGGATAGAGCAAATGGGCTTGACTTTAAGCCTCACGTGGTTTTGGAAACAAGTTAGACATCCCATGCCGTATCAGATACGGGGTCTACCGATGTTATTTCATGGCTTCCTTTTTTCATGTAACGAAACTGCGGGAAGGAGTTTTCGGGAAGAGGAGAAGCCGCCATCTTCGGGCATTCGGTGGTGGACAGTGGCGCTATGCTGGAGGGTTCTAGCTTTGACCACAGGCTGGTCGTTTGATGCTGTCCTTGCACTGGGTGTGCAATTGCTGACCTCCATCACACATCGCCGCTGTCGTTGCTGATTATGGTAAAGTGTTCCATCGCCCATCATCGTTTCATGGTTTGGAAAGACTTTGAAGAATCCGTAAACGACCCTAAGTCAGGATCTCTGCTCAATCCATTGTAAAAGCTAGCTGGCAAACAACCTCTTGAACTTTAAAGTTCATTGTAAATTCAGTTGAGTCTTGCTCTTGTTCACATTTTTAATTTAAAAGGCGCCTAAGGGATTTTATCCATTATACATGTAACATTTTACTGTTGGCTTGTGGCCACCATGTTATCATGCATTTAATTTTATAGAATGAGATATTTACCATTTCGTTTATGTTAGCTATCTTCAGGCAGATTGTAAAGCCGGATAGTGCTTTCTCTTGCAAATATCCATAATGCCTAACGTAACGTTAAATGTATCCGGCTATGTACAAGCCACATGAAACTAATAAATCAAGCATTATATGTGTTTATCAACAGCAATCAAGATCCTTGCTATTTAAATATTAATTTCTAATTAAACTCAAGAACCACTTTTAACATTTAAAACTTAAAGTAACTACCCCCCCCCCCCCCTTTTTCGTTACAACAGCCGCATACAGTATTTATTACTGATGTAGAAATGTAGATTTCCTTAACATTTACAAATTCCGGCATTTCCTTTGAAACTTTTGAACATCAGGCATACTTTATCATGTAATAAAATACAGGCAAAATGTGGTGAATAATTGACTGTATGTTAACAGCATCTTCACGAAAAGATGTTTCAGATTTTCTTACTTCAGCGAAGCCTTTTTATTAGTATTTTAACCTGACGATAGAAATTCACATCTCATGGCTAAAATTAATGCGTACATTTGGGTGGTATCACTTTTACTGCGCGAGTAACTTTCTGTTTTCATTTTAGAAGACTTGATCATAAACCGCCGTATCGACGTGACCACGCCACCAATCAACAAAAAACAAAAACTATTCGTTTATAACGTATGGCTTAATAACCAACTATATTTTTTTATACAATTCTCTCGTCAGCTTTTCCGATTTTGAAGAGATCACAGTAAAATTTCCACGCTCCAGCTCCAAGTGCCGAATTTCTTCACGTATCCGTGAAACAAACTGATTGCCTGGTTCCTGAGCACAAAGGAATATGTGTGGTAGCAATTCTCCAGATAGTGTCAAACCATACTGCGCCGTGTATGAATGAGCTCAAGAACAGTCTTCGTTCTTTGAATTCCAGAGTGCTATTATAAGCACATTCATAGGCACATCCAAATTGATCAGTATTAATTTTGAATAATAATAAATACTGTATGTGTGGCTGTGGAAGGATGTCCTTTATAAAATGTTTCTGGAGTGCACGTAATACTAGTTTCAAATGTTTTTATGCTTTACATCATCCAATGGAAAATAATTTGGATAACTTGTTTCAAAACATACTTGTAATGCTATCAGATCGAATAGTAATACAAAAAAAAAAATATGCCGCTGGTCGTGTGATCGAACTTATTACCCTCTGTTCAGAAACCCACCGCCTCAACATGCACGGCTAAATCAACGTTATTAACAAATGGTATTTCGTAGCGGTATAACTCATTTAGGCACAATTTTTACACTTTTTAATCCCCGATTTACCTTAAACGGAGGCCTACCAGGCAGAACAGCTTTAGGGCAAGAAACCAGAGGTGACATACTATTTACCTGACTTGTTCGTTCTACGAAAGCGGTTTCCACACTGAAGACCTCTCCTAGTCAGCATGAAGGAATAAAAATAATAAAAATTATTGCAATTTATTATTATTATTTTTTTTACAAAAATAATGATTGATGGTACCTCTAGAAGTGACTTTTAATTAGTATGCTCAGTTTCACATCTACAAGTTCAGCAGTTTTTTCAAAAATTGTACCACAAAAGTGTACAAATCGTCTCCTAGGGTAAAGGCTCGCTTCGATCGCCCTAATGTTTTGCAGACAATATAACATAAAAACATCTTTTTATTACCTTACGTGGTTCGCAGGTAGATAGGTCAGACGGCGTAAGGCTTCTACAATGAACATGGTTGTTGAATAAATGTAAAGAAAAGGGCGAAAAAGTCTCACCTGTGTTGTAAACGATAATGTAGAGTACGAGAGCTGTGACAGGAAGCCAGCCAATGTTGGACACGTCTTTGCCAAAGTCACTGAGGGTGAAGTACACACCTAGTGTGATCTGCAACAATAATCAATCAGCACACCATTAAACAGAGACTGGAAACTACCGGCAGTTTTGAATTAATTATTAATTACGTTTAAGCTTTGAACCGCTTTATGACAAAGCCAGAGCAAACCTAAGGAACCATATCTCCAATTATAAACGCAATGCAGAACCCTTTTATCTGTTGTGAAATTATCTTCAGGATGAGACAGAATATACTGCTCCGGAAAAATAAGATTGTTTAATTTGAACTTATTGTTGGAAATACTGGATATTTAAAAAATAGTCTCATTAAGAATTAAATGTGAACGACGAAATAAATAAATAAATAAAATTTAAAAAATGTAGGTGACGTAAAGAATTTATCAGATAGGAATTAAGTTTCAACGTTAGTTCAATATCAAAAAATCTAAAAAAAAAAATATATATATAAAGATGGTTATTTCTTCTTACATATGCTTCTTTGAAGACTAATGTATAAATAAATGATTTCTACAACAGTACCGACAGCGACAACATGCAAGAAGCAGAATTTGTACGTATCATTTGTAATGTTACATCTGGTTTGAGAATAAATAACAGCTGATGTTTGTCAACGTTAAACGAAACTGTATGTGTTATAGACCTGAGCAGTCACAGACAGGAGGGGGCGAGCTCAACAGACGCTCGCCACACACACACAAAAAAACTAGGATCCGGGGGAGCAGAGACCTTCGCTGGCCGTGCGGATGAATGTTGTTGTCCCAAGAGAGAAGGGAATGTTTGTTTAGCGCTCGGAAGAGTGCTTCAGACTTGTTGTGAGTGGTGTGTTGTAATTTATTGCTGGTCGTCTGATGGAGGACTGCGATACTGGGGAGAGTGTTTTTCAGGGTGATCTGAAGGGACAGTCGACTGAGGAGAGGCATTCGTGGCTGAGGGTTCGACGAGTCAGGTTGTTTGGGAGTCGGAACGTGGACCACGGCTGCAGGCTGTTCGGCGATCGAATCTCGCCGGTGCTGACTACCTGACGTCGACGGAGCCGGGCTGTGCAGACGCCTTCCCTACACGACGTCACACAGAGCAGTGGGCGCTCGACCACAGCTGTTGCAGTCCACGTCGGCACCTCTCCACTATGGTCAACAACCTTTGCGTCTCGCCTCTTCCAACAACAACGTCCAACGCACGGTAAAGGAGCGCAGTTCACGCCTCAGTTGTCACCGGAATTCAGTTTAGCAAAACCCAGTAACGCTTATGGGATAATTCATGCAATCCACTGAGCAGCAATTTATGAATTGCTAAGAGTGTAGGTGATTTACTTTAAAATAAAGATAACGAATTTTATTTCGTAATTTGTGGGTTTTTCAATTAATAATATGGTTCATTTATCACCTTTCCTTATGATCCATTATTTTGTCAAATCAAGGTAGTTGATTGAACTCACTGGCGCCCAAAGTATGACCTATATCAACTTACATCAGCTTGGCAATCATATGACGAGGCAAACAAAATAAGTAGTAATAAAAGTAATATTTTAAAACTAAGGGTATTGTACAAAATGGCGACCAGAACGTGAGGCCGTGTTTAGCGCGAATAATTTAGCTTACAGCTGGATTCATGGTGGTAACTGTTGACTTCATTCTTTGATGTACTTTTGTGTATGCCTGTATTTCAGATGCTGTACGGTGGATGGAGAATGGCTGAAATATAGAGTAATATCATTAAATGAATGTAATTTCAGATGCAGTTATTCCATGTGAAGCTGACATTTCCATTACTTTATTTGCCAGTGATTTTGTTGTTGTTCATGGTTGAGAAAACGATTTCTTGCATCCGGCGTTGTTTGTGTCTGTGCGGCGTTGCATTATTCCATGGATATTGAAATTTAAACATTCACTAGGATTTTTCGTCACAGTTTGTTTGTTGAAATTTTTTTTTAAAACAAAAGATCTGTTACATTTAATGTGGGTTTCTAATTTGAAAATACAAGTACATGAAACTGCGGTGTGGTAAACAAGTGGGGGTAATAAATATGAACACAACATTGGATGAGAGTAATAATTTGGAGAACGTGGCAAATGACGCGGAATTACAAAACAGTTTCGTTGAAAATCCATTGCTAGCAACTGGTTCTGTACGGGAGGCGGTCTGTCTTGAAGTAACGAATATGAATGAAACTGTGACCAGCAATAGTGTAGCTGCTATTATAGATAATAACAATTTGCATAACCCACCAGATACCGAGTGCGAAGCATTTTCTCAAGCTGCGGTGTTTGCTTTGTTACGAGAAATGAATGAACAGATTTTTTTTTTTTTTGATTTTTTTATTTTTTTTTTTTTATCTTTTTTTTTTTTTTATCATCTTTCATTCCCCTGGCTGATGGCCAGGGGCGGGCCGTTGTAGAGCGTTAGCCCTTTTCAGCCTTCGGATCAGGAATTTTTGGGGTGTTATAACTTTATTTGCCTCATTTTATACATTACTTTTGTGTCTGGGGATTTTAAAAACAATTTTGATTCTGGTAAAAGGTAGTCTGTGGACTTGGAGTCCTTATTTAGTCGGGTCCGTTAGGGGACCAACATGCTGATTAGCTGTGTCAGCAGCTGCACAATCGTGGCGAGGGTCGGCTTATCTTGTGGTGTTGTCCCCGCGTGGGACTCACACCTACCCTCGAAGCAACGCTTGCCGTGCTCGTCCGTTTGCCAGCTCCATCTGGGAGGCGCTCGGCCTTGGTCGGCGGCCCAGCAGTGTCTGGGCGCAGCCTGTCTGGCGGTATGTTGGTGGGGGGCTCTCCCTCCCTCCCTCAGTCGACTGCAGTCGGCGTGTGGTGTGGGCGGGTTTCCTCTTCCCGCGGCGCTGTTCTTGGCTGCCGCTAGGCGTTTCTTCTTCTTCTCTTGCTGTGCTGGTTTTGGCCTGGCTGGACAGCGAGCAGCACATGATGCATGTGGCCCCGAGCAGTTAGCGCATGTTGGCGTATCTTCTCGAGGCCGGCTGCAACTCCTAGAGCTGTGACTGCCACCGCAACGGACACAACGCTCTTCTGCGTCGCAATCCGCAGCCTTGTGGCCCCAGGCTTGGCAGCGGAAACATTGAGCAGGTCCTGCTGCTCTTTTCTTCTTCTCCCCTTGCTTCTTTCTTGCTGTCTGCACTTGCGCATCCTGGCGCTTTGCAGTCAGTCTGGGGTGGTATAGGACGCCATTCTCCTGTAGAGCCCTAATTGCGGCTGTCATGTCAGCCGGCCGTATGAAAATGGCGTCCCATCCACTGTTGCTCCAATCGGCAGCAGGCCCCTCCTTGGCTGGATCGATGTGGTGAGATGGACCCAGTCTTGGTGTTGCCACTTCACATGGCGCATACTTGATAGCCTCCCTTGGTCCTTTGACAGGCGACGTCGTCGATTCTTGCGTCGGGGAAATCGTCGGAGTAGTTTCTTCTTCTTCTTCTTCCTCCTCAGTTGCTGTGACGTCCGTCCATTCTTGGCTGTCGTTTATTTTTGACAGGTCCAGCAGCTTGAAGCTGAACGACATGTCTGGTATGCTTACGGGTGCTTCCTCCTCCGAGGGTGATTGCGGAGTACTCGCCTGTGAGTACCTCGTCTGGGAGTACCAACCGTCTTCCGACAAACTTTGCTTTGACGACGAAATTTGCTTTTTCGGATAGACAATTGGTACATCCGACCTGTTGGACGAGTCCGCAAAACCTCGGTGCTGTAGTTTCTCTGTGGCGGTGCTTGTGAGGGTCTTTGCTTTTTTGGAAGCTTCTTCCTTGAGTTTTCGCTTCTTGTCGAAGTATTCCTCAAAGGCCTCCCTGAGAGGACTCCTGGTGACAGCACTCGATGTAGACTGGTTGCTGCACCCCGCATGGTTGCGTTGGGACGCCGCTGCCACATGATGGCTCTTAGGCGTACCACGCTGAGGCGAGCAGCGCCCGTCTCTGGTCAGAGCGCCACTTGCACCCGACCTGTCCGCTCCACTGTGCGGAGCCGACTGACCAGTGAAGCTGCCAGCAGTCTGGTCACCGCCTTCCGTGGCGTGGGCGCCGTGGTGGGGAGACTGCGCGCCAGGCGCTGCGCAGTCGTCTTGTGTTCCCCGTCGCCTGCGAGGCATGTCCGTCCACGGCGCTGTCCCAGGGTGAACTATAATGAACAGATGAAATCTGTGCGAAGTGATGTAAATTCTCAGTTCAAAAATATGAACGAAAAAATTGATTCGCTTGAAGTGAAGCAAGACAGTTTCATTCAACGGATCGAGGACAGGATTGCCAGATTTTGTTCGGAGACCGACAACAAACTTGAACAATTTAAAAAGAAGGTCACCGAAGAAATACTGGTTATCCAGGATACAAATAACCAACTGGTTAACAAAACTATCACTCTTGAAGAAGGTCAGGTGAAATGTGATGGGCGAATCACAAAGATAGAGCGTGAGATTTGTGGGATACGGGTAGAGACGAATTGACACCACCAAACATTGACAAAACGAGTCAATGAATTGGAAAAGAATACTGAACGTGAAGTCGCGAAAGTAAGGGAAAGAATGGATACTGTCGATTCATCTGTTGCGCAAGTCCGGGCCGAGAATGTGACAATACAACAAATGCAACGCAAATTGCAAGAAAACGTTGCCGAAGCACGGAAAGAGCTGGAAGATAAGATTGCTGCTGTGAAAAATGGTGAAAATAATCAGGGGTTGTATGTAACCGGACAAGAAATTGTAATTCGGGGACAAGTGGAGTTGCAGCTACCACGTTTTGGTGTGAAGAGAGGGAGCAATCCGAAAGTATTCCTCCAACAACTGGAAGAGTATTTCCACATCAAAAACATACCAAATAATTTGAAATTACTGGTGTTACAACAATGCCTAGATTCTGAGGAGAGAGTTTGGTTCAGTATTTCGAATGGATCGAAAATGACATATGACGAATTTAAAAACCTATTTTTGAAAATGTACTGGTCAGAAGTGACACAGACACAGCATCGAGTGGAAATTTATCGAGGGAGATATGATCCGCGAGACGGGGAGTCAATGCGATCCTACGCTTCCAAGCTGGCGATGTTGGCAGAGCATTTGGACTATCCTATGGGGAGCGGAGAGTTGATTGCAGCCATAAGCACCCATTTCAAACCAGAAATTCGTTGCCACATCAACCCAACAATGATAACAACAATGCAACAGTTCTTAGAAACGCTAGGAAATTTGGATCAAATCGGCATGTACTACGAACGGGAACAAAGACCAAGAGACGAAAAGAATGGCCAATACCAGAAACAAGGAAAAGGAGGGAATAACAAAAGAAGATGGGAGCGAAACCAGAATCAGTCTCCACATCAAAATCAGCAATTTCAAGGTGGACAATGTGTGGGCCAGAACAGAAATTTTCAAGAGGGTCAGAGAACGCAGGAACGGGCACAGAACATGAACGCAATATTAGACAAATACTCAATGATGAAGTACGAGGGGAACCTTCTCAGGTTCTGAAAGACGATGGTAAGCTTCAAGTAAATTCATCACAATGAAGTTTAGCGGGGGACATCAGGACGGAGAGAAAGATAAATTGAAAATGAGTCATAGTGTATCATAATAATTAATGGTCAAACTGTAGGATATTAATTAATCATAAGGTATAAACCAAAACTGATTTCGTTATGAGAGAGAGTTGTTCAAGCCATCGGTATTTACACCAGGGACGAGCGTACAAACGAGCCTGATGTAAGGATATGACCCATGCGTTGACGAATATTATATTAATAATGATAAAAATTATTAACAGCAAACTACCCACCATTACAAACGTGATGTGGCTTCCATCGTCAAAAGAATTTAATGTCTGAAGCAGAACCCTCAATAGTAGGAATTTCAAGTGTCAAGTCGCAAGTTTATTGTTAAGGGAGCGCGAAATAATTGATTGATGTAAGGCAAATACGTTCACAGAAATGGGAAGAGTGAATCGGGTGTCATCTCTGGCAAGTAAATGTTAAGTCGCGAGGACACGAGATTCAAGTTGTATTGCATACAAGCAATTGTTTTGCTCGTTATTGACCGAGTTGACTTTACCCGAATTTAGCGTATGTCTATTATTTCCACCTGAGGAACAAAAGAAGTTCATTAGGGAAGTAAAACTACGTTGAAAACCCTTATACATAACTTGTGCAGAGGAAGTCGAGACTAGACGATATGATGATACGTTGACTTTGCGACGATAGGAACCTTCAGATAAAATTAGAAACGGAAAGCGCGACAACACGTAGTGGCATAAAACATTTGACATATGGGTGTAATTCACATCACAAGCAACAGTTTCGCAACAAGAAAATATGGGAATCTGTAGGTAGTGCAAGCTTGGGTCAAGTCTAAAGCATTAAGCACGGGAGAATATTGGCTGGCTGGATAAATTATCAAAGGGAGTAAGGAGGGGATAGTATCGATAGAGTTCGAATCCTGTAGTGTGAGGTCAGAAACAATTTTGTACCAAATTCCCCGTAGATTTAAACTAATCCTTGGATTTGGAAATAACCATTATAGAATGACATAAAATTTTACTTTAGTATTTTGATATAAATGTAAATAATCACGAGAAAGACAGTAGAGTTTTGTTGATTAGATGATAAGTTGATTAGTAGAGTGTTGTTGAAAAATTATATGTATGTGTGTGAGTTTGGTGTGCATGAGTAAGTGACTGTAGGTACAAGTCATCGCAAATGCCGAGAAATGCACTGGGTAACATCAAAGGATGGATTGCAGCCATGAACTACCAACTTGCTATTAGTTAAGGGATTTTGTGTATTGTTCTAAATCTTGTTTGAATCCAACATAAGGAAAGGGAATATTAATGTAATCATATTGGGATCCATAAAATTATTATCAGGAAATTCTAATATGATGAAAAATAGAGCACTTAGCAATTCATAAATGGGGAGGTGGATACATAATTGAAACAAACAGTCATGTAACAACTGACCAATGACTGACAACAAAGTGCAGTGAATCAGTGAAAGTGTTAGTGGGTGAATTAAAAAGACAGTCCAAGGTCTTTTTAATTGAGAACAGTGGGGCGAAATGTAATGTTACATCTGGTTTGAGAATAAATAACAGCTGATGTTTGTCAACGTTAAACGAAACTGTATGTGTTATAGACCTGAGCAGTCACAGACAGGAGAGGGGCGAGCTCAACAGACGCTCGCCACACACACACAAAAAAACTAGGATCCGGGGGAGCAGAGACCTTCGCTGGCCGTGCGGATGAATGTTGTTGTCCCAAGAGAGAAGGGAATGTTTGTTTAGCGCTCGGAAGAGTGCTTCAGACTTGTTGTGAGTGGTGTGTTGTAATTTATTGCTGGTCGTCTGATGGAGGACTGCGATACTGGGGAGAGTGTTTTTCAGGGTGATCTGAAGGGACAGTCGACTGAGGAGAGGCATTCGTCGCTGAGGGTTCGACGAGTCAGGTTGTTTGGGAGTCGGAACGTGGACCACGGCTGCAGGCTGTTCGGCGATCGAATCTCGCCGGTGCTGACTACCTGACGTCGACGGAGCCGGGCTGTGCAGACGCCTTCCCTACACGACGTCACACAGAGCAGTGGGCGCTCGACCACAGCTGTTGCAGTCCACGTCGGCACCTCTCCACAATGGTCAACAACCTTTGCGTCTCGCCTCTTCCAACAACAACGTCCAACGCACGGTAAAGGAGCGCAGTTCACGCCTCAGTTGTCACCGGAATTCAGTTTAGCAAAACCCAGTAACGCTTATGGGATAATTCATGCAATCCACTGAGCAGCAATTTATGAATTGCTAAGAGTGTAGGTGATTTACTTTAAAATAAAGATAACGAATTTTATTTCGTAATTTGTAGGTTTTTCAATTAATAATATGGTTCATTTATCACCTTTCCTTATGATCCATTATTTTGTCAAATCAAGGTAGTTGATTGAACTCACTGGCGCCCAAAGTATGACCTATATCAACTTACATCAGCTTGGCAATCATATGACGAGGCAAACAAAATAAGTAGTAATAAAAGTAATATTTTAAAACTAAGGGTATTGTACACATTCCAGTGCTAACGTTTTAGATTTGTGTCCACATTAGCAGATTTGGATTTCATTTGCATCGACTACGGCCTATTGACAAAAAGCTTGCGTAGTAATAACTGTTAAAGATACTTATCCTCTTATATAAAATGCTAATCTTGAGTCTGCGTACGTCGTCTATAGCTACTATAGCTATTGGCTAGAGAATGGTCACGTGCCAGCCATTACTCGCCAATCAACAGCAAACATATTACATTCGTTGTAATGTTGCTTTTTGTTTATTTACAACAAATAGATGCAGAAACTCATGTAAGGAGAATGTTTGTGTTATATTATCTGTATCAGTTATAAGATTTAGGTTAAAACATAACCTAATAATTTTTTTGGCAGACGATAAGAAACAATGAAGTTTATTAAAAACTCAGCGAATCGTACGTAATCGCGAAATGTACCATTCAAATAAATAACAGTTATCCGTTTTCGAAATTAAAGTCTCCATCATCTAAAGTAAAATGCATTTATTTACGTAAAATCATAACCAAATGCTCTGATAATCTAACATGAGTAACGTATTCATATAACGAAAGATATAATTAAAAATGATTCATATTCGGTTTTTCTTACAAGCTTTTCCAGAATAAATTCCTCCTACCATCATAGATGATACCCTTGGAATTTGATAAAGGTGTTAGCTATTAAATGAGATTTAAGTTAACCTTTTTATCAACTCAATTTATAAATGGCAATTCAACAACGATATTCTTGAAGCCAAATAGTGACGAGCAGATATGTTAAAAATTATTTACACAGTTTAACAAATACGCAACCACTATGAAATTAGTTGCCATAAACAGGCATTAAGTCTGATTTTCGTAACTTTTTATTCTTAAAAAAATGTGGAAAAACATTTCGGATGAAAAAATGTGAATCTACGAGTACTTTTCAGTAACATGTCGCTAATGAAAGTAATCTTTAATTTCGCATGGTGTCTGCTATAACGTAGCTGCGTTGTCGGATAAAATGCAATATTCTGTTTTGGAAGTAACTGCATAAACATACGAAGAGCATGAATATAAGAAATCAATGCGAGGCAATCATACGATACAAAATTACAATTGGTACATTCGTTTAAATCTACATGTTTCTTTTTGATTATTTACGACAACTAGATGCAGAAATTCATGCAAGGAGAAAAGTATTCCATGTTTGCGTTATATTATCTGTATCAGTTATAAAAATTAGGTTAAAACGTAACCTAGGAATTTTTTGGCAGAAGATAAACAATGATGTTTATTGAAAACTCAGAGAAAGTTTACTCGAATGTGCGAATCGCGAAGTATATCATTCAAATAAATGACAATTAACCGTTTTTGATATTATACTTTCCGTCATTTACAGTGACGTAAATAAATTGGGAATACTGGAGATCGCGATTCCGCCAGGAATTGCCGTGGTGAAACTCAAGACTCTTCTAGAAATACTTTCCGAAGTACATTTAACTGTATTATGTCGGTCCAGTCTGTGTTACAACCTAATTTCTGCTTGAAAATATTGGTACAGGCTGTGTTACAACGGAATTACTGCTTGAAAATAATATGTCTTGTGACTGAGTACAGCAGTATTATGACGTCATTACTGAAAGTTATTTTGACGAAATCGCGATTGCAGTAGAACCGATCGTTATTCATTTTTCCTTATAAGCTTTTCCTGAATAAATACCTACTACCACCATGGGTGATGCCCGTGGTTATTCATATGAGGGTAATAGAAGCTATGATTTTCGATCACAATATTAGTGGAGGTTGTGGCTAAGTTGACCTGAATCGCACCTGACACATTTTGTTACAGCATAATTCGCTCTGAAATCAGTTTTACAAAACATTTAAACTGGTTTCATAAGCGCCATGTTACTAAAGGTATTAATTAATGTGGGTGAAAGTAGTTCCATAAGTATCGTGCTGAATTTAATTTAATTTAATTGCAATGGAGCACACGCTCCGGTGGCAATTTCTCTACACACCCATCTTCCCCTATCCTGCACCCACCTACATTTGCCCTCTACAAATTTTATCTTTAAATTCTTTCAAAGTTTTTGGTAAATTATTTCTGTTGGTAACTCATTCCAATCCCTGACACCCTTACCTAAAAAAGAAAATCTTCCTACACCCTTGCGCCTGAAATCGAGTGCCAGCTTGTGGTCATGGTCATCTTTTCCCTTCCATGCACTACTTTTCATACCTATTGCAATATTGTGCCTGGACCAGGAATAAAACTGTTATTACATGGATAACAAAAAGTTTTTTTGGATTGCCAATTTGTTTTTAATTTTATTGGTTCTACTTCCGTCGTCATTAATTTCAGTACGCGTTACAACAGTATTGCTATGTGAACTGCAAATGAGATATGTAGAATATTACAAAATCAATGCCATTAGCATTAGGTAATAACAATTCCGTATAATCACCAACAGAAAAAAAAAAAAAAAAAAACTGCCAGAATATTGCGTTTAAACCGTCATTTTTGACGGGCCCGAAGCCAGTTAATAATTTTTTACTTTTCATCGTAAAAAAAAGATACATATTATAAGATCAAGAACAATTAATTTCCGTAATGCCGGCACTATTACTCTGATCATCTGTATTCAATGTTTTTGTCATCGTAGTGGTGAAATATTGTATTGATGAATAAAAACTTTGAAGATAACATAGCGTAAATTGTGCGTTTAATAACAAAACAAAACAAAAAATTGAAGATCTTAGTATGTCGGACAATTGCTGTTTGCCGATATTGTTATGGTGAGACACGGCGAAGTACTGTTTTGAACGCACCGTTTGTCAATTAATGAAGGAGATTCTGAGGATTTTCACATTGAGCGGTGTATGATTACTCTCTTCTTGTATGTTTAATTGCAACATCCCATACTGCTGTCTTCTTCGTTTCCCTAGTCTACTTTCGATTTTTCGACTGACACTGAATGTTTTTTGTGAGGTATACCATATATTACATCCAAATCACACTGTAATTATTCTCATGGAATTAATTTAACTATATAATTACAGGCCGCTCTTAACGCTTCGTGTGCTGAATGCATGTTCTTTTAATGGATGACAATAGTATTCTAATAACATGAACTACTAACTTATGAATGAATAAGGTGAAGTGAGCTCTGGTTATGTATGTGAACTACTCTGCACCTAAACTGGAAATAAATTCTTCAGCTAAATTTTACCATTTAAATTAGTTAATAACTTTGAATTATAAAGTAAATAGTTAGGATTATTGTTAGTGAGGCAAAATACAATATTACAATATAGTTAATTTCTTGTACGACTAAAAAAAACGAGTATTATAGATTCCCATTGCTGTAGCGTTTTTGGTAAACATAATGTAGACTTTTGTTCTGTTTAAAATATAACTTTGTTATTTTCATTAGTATTAAAGCATAATCTGCTGCTAATAAAACAAATAAATATAATAAATAGCTAATAATAAATGTTTTTCTGCTGCTCAAGAGAATCAATCCTAAAAAAATCGATTGTAGATGTAACTTCCGTATATCATAAGATATATTTAACGATCATTTCAGTCTTAAATAAAAAACTTTCTCATTTACTTATCTTCCAAAAAAATTAAAGTAGCATCTTGTTAGTAAAAATATCATAATTAAAGTATTTTTATCTATATCAACTTATTAATTACAGTAACTTGATTGAGGAGTAAATCTCTAATCCAATTTTATTAGAAAGTACATAGTACAAATTTTATTAGACTACTTTATCAAATAAATTTAAGATTGGGCAACTACGTACATTTTCGCGGCGGCAGTAGCGTAGAAAAACCTCTCGAGCTACTAGCCGCGTCAAAGTCGACTGGCGAAATTTAAGGTTCGTTTAGAACGTATTAAGCCGGCCACACACAGAACCGGGCGGGGCAGGGCGAGGCAGGGCATTTTGCCCCGGGGCGTCTTGTGCGACGGGAAACGCACGGGTGCCTATGGAGCATCACACACAGGACCGGGCGGGGCAGGGCACGTCGAAAAGACGCCCCGGGGCAAAATGCGAAGCTGAAACAAATTAAGCCGGCCACACACAGAACCGGGCGGGGCAGGGCATTTTGCCCCGGGGCGTCTTGTGCGACGGGAAACACACGGGTGCCTATGGAGCATCACACACAGGGCCGGGCGGGGCAGGGCACGTCGAGAAGACGCCCCGGGGCAAAATGCGAAGCTGAATCAAATTATGCCCCGGGGCAAGTCGCTGCCGGGCAGATCGTTCTGCGCATGCGCTATCACGTGGCCCACCCTCCCTACCCGGGCTTCCCTCTCCCCCTCTACCTCGCTCGCTCCACTATCTCGCGGTCTGGTTGTGTTGAACACGTTGTTGTATATTCGACTGATTTGTATGTGTGCCATGTTTTCTGTGAGCGTTGAATCACCTCCTGATTCAGAAGAGCACTTTGTGGATGTCGATAAATTGTTGGCTCTAGTTTGAAGCCACCCGGCCATCTACAACCTTTCGCTAAAAGACCATCACAACCAGGAGGTGCTTTCTAGAATATGGACGAATATAGCGAAGGACCTGAACGTTCCAGGTAAACATATCTATTTGATCTTTAAGCCCATTGGTATAGGATTCTAAAAATACCTTTAAAGAGTTTCGTATGCAATAATGAAACAAAAACCAAGTAAAAATATTGAAATAAAAATGTCAAAATGCTTATCTAATAGCCGCGATCTTAAAATTCACTTCTAATTATTATTTAAAAAATCACTTGATGGTTCAAAACAAAATTTGACAAACTCTTGTGCCATATCAAGATAAAAGTGAAAAAAGTGAACATTGTTAATACTTTATTTATTCTATCCGTTATGCAATATCTCCTCTAATGAGGAACAGACATTTTTCTGACATCTGTAACTTAATACTTTTAAACGACGTAATATTGAATAAAAAGGCTAAAAATGTGTCTTATACGTAAGCATTAAAAAAATCAAATAGTTTGAAAGTTATTTAATTTTAAAATATATTTTATTTTAAAAAAATATAAATAGTTTTACTATTTTCCAATATGTTACCCTACTTTAAAATTTATTATTATAACGCCTGTGTGTTATTACATTTATATATTTTACATCGGGTTCTAAGATTTGTTATTCCGTAAATATGTATGATTATTAAATAAATTTTACTAACCACATATAAAGGGCAAGTCTACTGTTATTTAATGAGGATAAAACAAAATTGACAAAAAAAATTTAAAAAAAATACTTGTGTTTATTGGACATTTAAAAAAAAATTAATTGTACAAATTATAAACAGACAAATTTTACGATCCAACATGGCTTGATTGTCTTTATTCAAGGGATTTATTATGAACCACTTAAACTAATGCTATTTTATCCTGCCAAGACACTGCACCTGAAGGAGAGTTGAAATATTCCAAAAAACTGTCTCTTATTTTGTATGCCGCTTTTGCCACCCTAGCTCTGACAGCATCCTGTTCAGTATCACACGACTCTTCTACGTTCATTATTTCATCATATACCTCTTGTAGATTGCCTTCTCTTGATCTTATGATGTTGTGAAGAACACAACATGCCAAAACTATGTCCTTTGCTTTGTCAGGATGTACTAGCATTGCTGTTTCAAAAACCCGAAATTTCTTTGCCATCATGCCAAAAGCGCACTCAACAATTCTTCGTGCTCTGGAATGACGATAATTGTAAATTCTTCTTTCTCTCGTTAACGAGGATTTAGTGAATGGCTTCATCATATGTTTGTGTAGAGCGTATGCTTCGTCTCCGACGAAAACGTAAGGAAATAGTGTAGGCTTATCCCTGTACAATGTTCTTGACTTTGGTAGTTTCAGTCTCATGTCATAGAACAAACGTCCGAACGTTGAGGAAATGAAAACACCTCCATCACTATTTTTTCCAGCTTCGCCTACATCTACCACTATAAATTTTCCTTCTGCATCGACTACAGCTTGAAGTATGATAGAATTGTATGACTTGTAATTGAAAAACATCGATCCACTGTTCCATGGAGCCTCAATCCTAATATGTTTTCCATCGATAGCCCCACAACAGTTAGGAAAGTTCCAAAGTTCCTCGAATCTGTTTGCAATCTTTAACCATTCATCGGGTGTTGGATCTTGCATTAAATACTTTGGTGAAAAGACTTCCCAAATAGCAATACATGTTTCTGAAACAATTTTTCCAGCAGTTGATGCTCCAACACGGAGGTTAAAGTGAAGATATTGGAAACGTTCTCCGTTGCCAAAAACCTAAAATACACAAACAATCATAAGTGTTTGCAAAATTTCTGTGGCTTGGAGCAACAACAACCAATGTCCATTTTTTAAGGTTACTGGTTTTTTCTTTTTTGTAATATTATTTTTTTGCCTGATTAAACTTACTCGACTAGGAAATCGGTCAGTGGGGTAAAAAAAGAAAGGTGACAGAGATCTTACAATTAGTTGCCCAAGTCAATGGGGGTGAAAAAAATGGACTCAACTTTCTGTTTACCTCAGGATATAGAATTGGACATTGGTTGTTGTTGTTCCAAGCCACAGATATCAAGTTTTGAAAAAAATCTAGAAGTAGTTGTTGAATACTTAAGTGCTTGTTTCGGCTTAAAACAAATACATGTGTTTGTCTTTGTTTTAAGCAGAAACAAGAAGTTTATTCTCGTTAAAATAAAATAACGAAATTTGTGGTTTTTCAGTTCAAATGTGCAAAACAAAATGGTCAAACTTAAGAAACGGATATAACAAATGTAAGAGAGCTGAAGAATAATCCCAGTGGATCGGCCCAAAAGAGAAAAAAATGGCATCTCTTTGATGCTATGCAATTCCTGCAGCCATGGACTGGGCCGACAAGGGTAATGTCCAGTAATTTGACGGCTTCAGCAGCCTTTCCCTTGACAGATGCACGTGAGACTGCAGACATTGAAACTACAGAGGCTTCTACGACCCCTTCAAATGACGAGTTTCAAGAAGAAGGTGAATAACCGTACCGGTATATGAAAAGACGGCCGAATTTGTACCTATGAAAAAAAAAAAAACCAAAACAGCGGCAGAAATTGTGGCTGCACCATTGGTGGATTTTCTTAAAGTAGCAACTGAGAAGAGAAGAAATGATGACAATAAACAAGAAAATGCGATGCTTACTTTTTTCAAAAGTTTGATTCCGGACACTGACTTATTAACAAATGAAAACAAACGAAAATTTAAACTTCAAGTGATGACGACCCTGAATAATTTAATTGATCAACAATCCTACAACCAGCAATCTAGAAATGAACCATACCCTCACCCCTACCAACTACCACCTCCCATCTCACCATCTGAAAGCGTCTCCTCCAATTCTGCAGGAGCATCAAGCGCAGGAGGCACTTATCACGAGATGCAGCAGTACCGACCACGTCAAGAGCAAAGGAATAATCAACTTAACTTTTGGAATACAGACGATTATCAAAATTAATGTATTTTTATCTGTTGTATGTAATCTGTTTACTGTCAAAACTTAACAATATTATTACATCTTACTAAACTGAACTAGCATTTATTAGTTATCTTATTCTTTCCCCCTACTTTAATTATATTTTGTAAAATAAAAGTGAAACCAGTATCATTGAAACAATAAAATAATAATTGTAATAAATAAAGATTGGTTAAAAAAAATAACGTTTTTTTTATGGTATTATAGACATCATCAGTTGTAAAATGTATAAACAGAGCAAAAATAATTACCTCTTGCTACAAAATAAATTATTTATTTATATTTATATATTTTTTATTTAGTGTTAATTGTTATACATTTTATAACTAATGACGTGTATATAGTATAAACGAAACTTTTTGTAGTTTTGAATGAAATATTTTGTTTTATACGTCGTTTAAATCCACAAAATAAGCAGTCATGAACAACAACCAGGAAAGCTTACGGGCTAAAAAACTAATTTTGATTTTGGATTATTTTACAAATGAAACAATTTGCATGTATGACTGTAAGATTTAAAATTTATATGACTATACAGTGTTATTATATGGTTCAATAACTAATGCTCAGGAAAAAGAGGACCAACATACATACCTTAATGTTATCAAAAGCCGCTCCTCTGGGGGTATGGCTGTTCTCCAGTTGGTATTTAGCTTTTCTATTCTGCTCCGAATGCTCTCAAGTACAAAGTCGAATGTCGAAATTGACATGCGACAATAATTAAAAAACTTGTCTGGGTCGGCTCGAAGCTCAGAAATGAAACTTCCTATATTCCTTTTCAGATTTATAGGGTGTACCCACATCTCTCTGTTGTTAACATTGTGGTCCAAGAGCTGCAGATAGTTCCAAATTAACAAAACAGTCTCCTCATCTTCATCCATTTCAAAATGATACACTACACACCAGTATGTTCTCACTGAGTTCTCTGACAGGTGACTGGGGCAATGAAGAAAATTTGCTAAATGTTTGACTTGTCGTGCCCCGCCTCGTTCTGTGTGTGACAGCAGCACGACAGGGCAAGTCAGGCGACTCGTCGCGCCCCGCCCCGCCCTGCCCCGCCCGTTTCTGTGTGTGGCCGGCTTTAGAAGTATTTGTGAAAAATCATGACTGGAAAGCGTGACGGCTGTCGCAGATACATAGCGAAGGAGGTGGGTTGTAGTTGGCGTAAGGAGTGGTTCCATTTGATCATTTAAGGAAGAGGGAATGTGGGAAATAAATGAGGCACTGCCATGGTTTTGTCCGCTTTGTCTTAGGAATCAATTATAAGGGAGATGGGTGAAACGATCAGAGAGTTGCGTGAAAAGGTCCGAGTTTTTGACGCTTGTCCTGTGTAGGCGTGTATTGTGATGGCTTCGCCCGTGGATGCTCCGCATCTGTGGAGGCGCAGCCTGTGAAGGCTCGGCCTGTGGAGGCTCAGCCTGTGGAGCCTGAGGCCGCTCAGGATGTAGAGGCAGAAAGTAGAGATGGTTGGTTGGAAGAGGTTGAGAAGGATGGTTGGGCGCTGATAACAGATCGTAGGAGAAATACGGATAGTTGGATAAAGAAGCCAACACTTCAGAAATCGTGGTGAAAAATAGGTTTGACTTATTACTAGAGTCAGGAATGGAGTAGGTAAGATGCAGCAGGCCTTTAGGAATAGGGGCATGCAGGGGAAGAATAGGAAGGAAAGGTTTCTGCTGCTAGGTAGTAACCATGGGAGAGGTGAAGTCCCTCTACTGCAGGATCAGTTAGGCACAGGTTACCAGGTCACATGTTTTTTTCAAATCTATTACAACATTAGGTCAGGTAATAGAGGATATAGGTTCACTTTGTAGGAATTTAACTAAGAACGATAGAGTAGTGATAGCGGGATGTACGGGGAATAGTATCGGTACATATTTGAATTATACACTCCTTGAAATTGAAATAAGAACACATTGACGCCGGTGTGTAAGATCCACCATACTTGCTCCGGACACTACGAGAGGGCTGTACAAGCAATGATCAAACGCACGGCACAGCGGACACACCAGGAACAGCAGTGTTGGCCGTCGAAGGGCGCTAGCTGCGCAGCGGTTGGGCACCGCCGCAGTCAGTGTCAGCCAGTTTGCCGTGGCATACGGAGCTCCATCTCAGTCTTTAACACTGGTAGCATGCCGCGACAGCGTGTTCGTGAACTGTATGTGCAGTTGACGGACTTTGAGCGAGGGCGTAT
>JARYHS010006944.1:0-47999 GCA_031002005.1 Vandiemenella viatica
TATTTTATCAAAACTAACCTCTGGCTGAGTCTATAAACTAATCTATTACAACATATAATTATTATTATCAATTTTTCTAAAAAAAAGTAAAATTAACAAAAAAATTCTCGCAATCCTTTAGAGCGTGCTATCTAAATTTACACCGTACTAGAGAAACGTTGATGGTCAAAAACTATTATTAAAATCTTCATCTCATGCGAAAAACGTATGATTTTACAGTTATTCCCACTACTGACATAAAACGAAACGTTTCTACAAAAACTATTCCCATTTACATGAAAACCATCAGACTATACTACAATGAAATCTTAAATAAAAGAATATTCAAGTGACCTTGGTAACAGTCCAGATTTTCATGGAATCAAAGAAAAATTAGGTTTACCAAACAACCACTTAAACGAAGGATCAACGACGCACAATCAACAACTCAAAAAAATCTATTTGTGTATTGCAGAAACAATAAAAGAATCCTATCAAAATACTTCCACCAATAGAAATTTTTAAACAATATAGTATTTCCTTAAGCTCCGTGCGTTGTACACCCCGACCTCTGCAATGTCATCCGTAAGCAAATAGGCGTTGGGACCTACCACCCTCTTCACGCGATATGGACCTTTGTAAATATGAAAAAACTTAGCGATTTTTTTCCGCAGCGCATCCGATTGTGGGACGTTGCGAATCAAAACCATATCGTCAACTTTAAATTTGTGAAACTTGCTGTTGACCTTCCTCTCCCGTCGTCGTTTTGCCTTTTCTAGCAGGAATTCTTTAGCATGAGCCAGCTTTGACTGAGGTTCAACATGAGCTAACTGATCGGGGCGTCCAACCAGCTGGTCAACAAGTGAGGTCACATTCGCACCAAAATGGAGTTCTACTGGTCGGTAGCCGGTGCTGCAGTGTATGGTGAAATTGAAATAATCTTGTATCTGGCTTAAGTATTTCACCCACGAGTTGTGGTTCTCCCCGACCAAAGCGCGAAAATATGCTCCCAACTGGCGATTATATCTCTCAACTATATTGCTCTGTGGGTTCCTAATGGAACAAAAAATAGGTTTTATCCCCTCTTGGGACAAAGCATCTGTCCATTTCTTACTCGTAAAAATCGTTGCATGATCGCTCAACAATCGTTCTGGCTTTCCACACTCCGGTACGTATTTACGAAGAATAATCCGAAGGCACTGTTTCGTAGTGGTATTGTTAGTGGCGTAGAGGCGCACCAGTTTCGTAAACGCATCTACTACCACCAGGACATACTGCCTCCCAAATTGTCCTCTAGGCAATGGGCCAAAAAAATCAATGCAGACCAACTTATTGGGTGCTTCTGGTGTTATCGGGTGCAATTCACCAGCATAGTTCGTGCTAGAATGCTTTGTCTGTTGACACAAGTCACGTGCTCGAATGAACTTCACTACCGATGATTTTATTGCTGTCGCGTACCATTCTTCTCTTAACATCCTATAAGTTTTCTCTGTGCCTTGATGCCCATAATGTTCATGATACATGGTAATGACACTATCAAGCATGGAAGGCGGAAGCCATGCAAGCCAACAGTCCGTATTGTTATTCCTGCGGAAACACACATCCCTGTATATCTTGCACATCATAGCAGTGTTACATACGCGTAAGTCATCTCCATGTTTCCCATAGAGGAGATACTCTCTTATTTTCTTGATATTTTCGTCACGTTCTTGCTCGCGAATTAGCTGGAGGTAGAAATCTTTTGAAACTACTCCAGCAATTTTTTTCGCAGTTGCAATAATCACTTCACGCGCCCTGTTTGTATGTACGAACGACGAGGCAACATCTTCGGATATCGACTTAGCCAGTCGCCATTTTGTTGTCTGCGCCTGAGCAGTATGACACCTCAATGTCATATTCTTGTAGTTGTAGAGCTCAACGAGAGACTCGATTCGACGTGAGTTTTGCCTTTTCCAGGAAAGTTAGTGCCTGGTGGTCTGTTCTAAGAAATGTTTTATTTCCAACCAAGTATGGCCTGAAACTTTGTCACTCCAAATACCAGAGCAAGCATCTCGATATCTGTCGTATGGTAATTTAGCTCCGGACCCCGCAAACATCGGCTGGCTGTCGCCACTATCTGCAAACTTCCGTCATCGCCGCCTGCTGCTGCAAAACTGCCCCTAGACCCTTGCACTGGCATCACAATTTAAAAAGAATGGTTTGCTGAAGTTAGGATGGGCAAGGGACACTTTGTCTCGAAAAATGCACTTTATCGTCTCAAATGCTTCTTGCTGTTCACTTCCCCATTTCCATCGTGTCCCCTTTCGTAGGAGGTGGTACAAAGGTTGATTGAGGTGAGCAAAATTTCTAATCCCATTTTTAAAGTATCCACATATTCCTAAAAATTGTCTGATGCTAGTGGGTGTCTGAAAAGACAGAATTTCTTCAACTTTCGCGGGTGAGGGTTCAATCCCATCCGGCGTTATTTTAAAACCCAGAAAAATCACCTCCCGCGTACACAAATTTGCTTTGTCGGGTCGGAGCGTGACTCCTTTACTTGCCAGGACTTTGAAGAGCGTTTCAAGGTGGGAGAGATGCTCCTCAAAAGTATTTGAAAAAACCAATATATCATCGACATAAATGGCACAGAATTCTTTTACTTCGACAGGCAATATTTCATTCATTGCTCTAATAAAAGCACACGACGAGTCCCGTATTCCAAATGGTACTCTATTGAATATGTATTGCTTGCCCCCGAATAGAAAAGCAGTAAGCGGTCTACACTCTTCGTGGAGTTCTATCTGGTTGAACCCGGACGTCACATCTACCGTAGATAGCCACCTTTTTCCATGGAATCTGCCTATTAGTTCTGTAACCAACTCTGGGCGTTCAGCATCACCTTCTATTCGTTTATTCAAATTCCTTGCATCGAGACAGATGCGTGCTGTCCCATCCCGTTTAACAACCGTTATTGGGTTAACATATGGTGATGGCGCCCTAGAAATTATGCCTTCCCGTTGCATTATTTCCAGTGCTTTCATCGCGGCTTCTCTATGATTCATAGGAATCGGATAACTGTGTGATTTGAAAGGCTGTCTGTCCAAAATTCGGAATTTGTGTTTAATTCCAACAATCCTTCCGGGGCGGTAGGAAAACACTGAGACATTTTCTCTAGCATTTTATTCAACTTGGCTTTTTGCGGGTCATCTAATGCACTATTTGTGGTTGTGCGTTTCCGTAACTCACTTAGTATCTCATTTCTTTCGTCGAGAATTACGCAGATTCCCCATTAAGATAGGATCCAATTTCGGCACTGTTTTTACGTCCATGACCTCGATTTGCTTAAAGCTATAGCCTCTACCGCTCTCAGTCCACTTAATTATCCCTTTCGTCAAACCAGTCACTGTGAAATTTTTCCAGCTAATGCATGCCTTCTTTTCTTCTAGCACGTCCGACCCATGATCAAATCAACTGTAAGCCCAGGCACTATTATTGCAGTTATTTCTATCATCTCCATAGCCATTTCTATTGCCTCCGTACAAAAATCTACGCGAATTATTGCTTGTTCCGTCACCGTCTTAACCTTGGAACCGAAAGCAGGTACCAACCCAAATTTCTTTTTTACTGGTATTATTTTAATTTCGGCACCGCTATCAATACTTCGTTTCACAAAATTGTCAGATAATTGCGCTTATGGCACTTCCACTATAGAATAGTAATACGGCAATCTCTTCCATTGACCATACACCTAACCATGGGGCATCTACCAATTTCCTTCCTATCTAATTCTTGCTCTAAATCATTTTCTTCAAAGGAATTCAAACCATCTCTCCAAAAATGCATGTCTTCCGGTTGCATTATGCAGACAGTCGTCTTGGGAGAGGCCCCAGTGCAATCTCATAAATCCGTATTAACTTCAATTTGTTGGCCATCTTGAGGGAAAAAGGGCATTGCATCCCGCTGTCGGCACACGCGGTTCATTTATTTTCCTGTCTTGCCACGTTTCTTGTCGTTCGGTCTTAGACCATTCATCGACCTGCGGGCGAGCTTGGAATCCTCGGTCGTTCCTGTGTTGTTGTCCCCTCTGTAAATGAATTTCTAGAATTTCCACCGTGTGAACCGCTTCTGCCCCCCTCTCTCTCTACCTGTCACTTCATGTCTGCCACCCCGGCTTCCTTTGTGTTCTTGCGGGCTTGCGGGTCCAGAACGGTTTACCTTTCGAATCGATAGTATCTAACATCCGCAGGGTCTGAATGAATTCAGTAAAAAAATTCTATTGCTGGGAGTCAAACCCTTCTAATATACGGCTTGAAGTGTCCTGCTATGGCTCCACAGATTTCCTGATCACTCATTGGTGGTTCGAGAAACCGTGCGTTCAAGGCTACCTCAAATGCATAATATTCTTACTCAAGTCAGAATTTTCCGGATATGTCCCCCGAAAAATACACTGTCTACACTCTGCCTGTGCGTCGGATCCCTAATAGGTTTCTAAAAATTCAGATTTGAAACGGTCGTACTCAAACAATCGTCCGGTAATGACACCTGCATCCATATGCGAGCATGACCTACCAGTGCCTGCTGGACCACACGCATTCGAAATCTGTCCGGAATATTCTTGATCTCCACATAGTTTTCCAAAATCTTTCAAAAATTGTTTAGGATGTGTCTCGTTATTATTATTTGAAAAAATCGGCATTGGATGTCGATTGAACCGACAGGAATTACCGTGATCAATTCTGCCCCGCGTCCCAGATGCGCTACTAGGTACCTCATCACTGATTCTTTTCCTAATGTAATTTATGTCTGTATCCAAAGTAGCAGGTTTTCCATTGGTCTGCTCTTCGAAAGTCGTCTGCCTTTGCGAGATGAATGACTGTTCTTCTTCGACCGCATCAATCCTTTGTTTTATAGACTCCGTCGATTGGTTTACTTCTTGTAATTTTGTCTTAAATTTTTCCATCACCTGGATCATTTCCTCATTCTCCTTACATTTTCTATCATTTGTAGCCCTCAATTCGCAGACCGACTCTTGTGTTTCCCGGATTCTTTCTGCTGAATCATTACGAAATGTTTCTAACTCAGTGACCCTTGCTTCGACTTCGGAAACTCTTCAGTAACTGACGCAATTCCCTCGCGAAAGGTCTTGTTTCATTTCTGCTAATATCTGTTCGGTCCGACTTTGAGAATTTATTATGCTGCCCTGTATTTGTGTCAAAAAAAGAACCAGACTCTCCTGTGTGACATCCCGACTACCTGTTGTTTCCCTCTCAGCCGACGCTTGAGTAGGTAACGGCACCTCCAGAGACAATAGGCTAGCTGCCCCGTCCTGCTGATCCGCGCCCGTTTCTGAGCGTGTTGCTACCGCTGGCCACATTCCAGCTTCTGACGTGGACTCACTAACAACATTCGCAGATGTTGTTGGATCCATTTCACTTGTTGTTTTACCAGAGCTAAGCTTCATAAAATTTTCAGCACTTAAAATCCCCTTATTTTGCTTTTTACAAAAATTATTGTAAGGACAGAACTGATATTGAATATTTTACTCACAAAACAACAACATTAAGAGGCAAATCATTAGAAACACATGCCACAGCAACCACTTTGAAAAGGGAAACATTACTTGAACCAGTTAGTACAACATATCACGACATTATATGTCAGCGTATCCAGCAACATCTCAGAAAAAGAAAAACTCAAAACCTATGTTACAACATTTTGAAACAAAGCAAAAATTGTTTGAACATACAAACAACAGGCAACAAAAAAACGCAGCAACAGCATTTTTTTAAAAAAATCGAAATGATCTGGAAATAATGTAAATCAACAACTACACAAACAATGAGAATCTGCACCAACTACATTGCATGATAACATCTGCAATGGAATCATTACCATATATTAATGTTAGCATAAAAAACAATTAATAGTTTTGTGCACTACTGTCAAATGATTTAAAGTAACTAGCATTATTGATATATTGCGAAACTGTCTAGGCATGACCAAAAAAGTAAACTTAGAATTTCTTCATCACATATAATTTTGAAAAATTAATCCCCAAATTACGAATATGTCTAATTATAAAATCTCGGTCCCACGTGGCGCGTCATTATATGTCTAGGTTCGTTATGCCGAGAAAAAACATTTTTTTATTAAGTGGTGAGATGCAAGATTTAATTATTAATAAAAAATTCTTTTAATATTTCTTTTAATTGCAAAATAACAGGCTTAAATTTAAATGACACCCTCTAATTACAAAAGGAAGAAAAATTACATTCATAAAATAAAACACTGAAAAAAATACATGTTTGTTTAACATTTTCACCAAAAATTGGACTCGGCCAGAAAAAGAAAAAGAAAATAAGCTATCAGACAATGAACAAAATTGTTCCCGGCTGGGGAGAGCACGAAACTCCATCAGTTTGGGCGAATACTGGGCATATGTTAGATAGACTTTTGTCACTTATCGTTTACGCAGACGGCTGTCGGCGACCTTGATGTTTCCCTCGCGATGAGAACCACTTAACATCCTCCACCAACTGAGATGAGTTCACTCGTGGAAGCACATCAAGAAGAACAGCACGACAAATGATGTCGTGACAAAAACACGGCCTCCACGTTTCTCAAATCCGCATCCACAAATACACACGTGCGTAATAAACGGGATATCAACCCGCAGTGCCTCTCGCTACTCCATATCCACTCACCCCCTCCTAGCTTCGGGGCGCCCTCTGTACCTGGGTCCAACAAAACAAAGAATTTAGCCACGCTGTCAGCCTGCCGCCTCGCTGGAATTCCACACTCCGCCATCTCACAAAAACGGCTGAGCGAAATATATTGAGAGGCACCGAAATATTAAAAACAGCAGAGGCTGGACATTACAAGCTAGACGCATCGGACATTCCATTTCGAAACATTCAACATTCCGAGATTCACAGTGTCAGAGTGTGCCTAGAATACCTAAATTCAGGTATAGCTTCCCATCATCGACAACGCAGTGTTCGAACCGCCGGCACTTAATGATCGCGACTAGCGACATCTGTGTAGACTTGTCAGTGTGAACAGACAAGCGACAGTGCGTGAACTAACCACAGTAATGAATGTGGGACGTCCGATTGGCGTATCCATTAGGACAGTACGGCGAAATTTGGTTTTAATGGGCTATGGCAGCAGAAGACCAACTCGGGTGCCATTACTTACTGCACGACATCGCCAACAGCGGCGCTCATGGGCTAGTGACCAAATCAGCTGGACTGTAGACGACTGGAAAAAAAGTGGCTTGGTCAGATGAATCACGATTTCAATTCGTAAGAGCTGATGGAAGGGTACGAGTATAGCGCAGACTCCATGAAGCCATGGTCCCAAGTTGTCAACAAGGCACTGTGCAAGCTGGTGGTGGCTCCATAATGGTGTGGTCAGTGTTTGCATGGCGTTCAGCTACTGGGAGACCACTTGCAACCATTCATGGACTTCATGTACCCAAACAACGATGAAATTTTCCAGGATGACAATACGCATGTCACTGGGCCATAACCGTTCGCGATTGGTTTGAAGAACATTCTGGACAATTCCAGCTGATGATTTGGCCAACGCGATCGCCCGACAAGAATCCCATCGAACATTTATGGGACATAATCGAGAGATCAGTTCGTGCACAAAATCCTCCACCGGCAACACTTTCAGAATTATGGACGTCTATAGAGGGTGCATCACTCAATATTTCTCCAGAGGACTTCCAACAACTCGTGGAGTCCATGCCTCGTCGTGTTGCTGCACTTCGCCGGGCAAACGGAGGACCGACACGCTATTAGCAGGGTATCCCATGACTATTGTCACCTCAGTGCAGGGCCGGCGTTAGGGGGGTAAGTGGGTCAAATGTACCGGGGCCCGCCCGTCTGATGGGGGGCCCCGGGCACCGGCTGTAGGGGCCCTCCGCTCGAAAAGTTGTAGAGCTAAAAAAGGTAACCGATTTTATCTGAGGAGGGGCCCCTTCGCGATGAATTGGACAAGGGCCTCCAACTGGTTACGTGACTGCTAAGAATGCTTACCCCGGGCCCCAAAATCATAGCACCGGCCCTGCCTCAGTGTATAATCATAGCTATCAAATTGAATACAAAAACAATTTCATTTGACACCATGGGCTTAACCAGAAATGAAAGTGTCAGTAGTTGGGGGGTCCATATGAGATGCAATGATAAAACACCAAAGACTCAGCGAAGTTGGTACCGTTCAGCTAATACTCAATAAAATGCTGGCGCGTTTGTACACAGATTTAGAGAAACCTCAGTCCGTCTCTTTAATCGTTATTTGAGCTTGTAGGCAAAAGTACATATACAAAAGTAGGGGGTCCCGAAATCAAACTTCGCAGGGGGCCCGAAATTCCTTAAGTCGGACCTGGAAATATGCAAGATATTTTAGATGAAATGGACAAGGGAGGCCTACTTGATAGTGTATCACTAGATTTTTCAAAGGCCTTTGACAGAGTGAGCCATAAAATGGTAGTAAATAAGGTATAAATTATTGAAGTTGATGAGAAAGTGATTTACTGGGTAGAAGAATTTTTAAAAGGTAGAAAACAGAGAAGTTAGGGTAGGAAATGCGGTATCAAAAGAAGTGGAAGTTAAAATGAGAGTGCCAGAGGGTAGCGTATTGGGACCAATGCTATTAATTTCTCTAATGAATAATTGTGTTGATTGTTTACTATCAGAAATTAGATTGTTTGCAGTTGATACAATGCTATACAAAAGGATCAAAATGGTAGAGGACTGTAAACAGCTGCAGAGTTATCTGGATAGGATATCTAGTTGGTTGGTAAACATGGAATGAAGATAAATGCAAAGAAGAGTCAGCTGATTATATACACAAATAAAAAACTAAAGGTTGATTACTATTATAAGGTGGGGAAAGAATTGCTTGTTGAATCCTTGAAATGTAAATATCTTGGCATTACATTTGCTAACGAGCTTAATTTGGCAGGACACATTGGACAGGTAGTAGGAAAAGATTTCAAAATTCTGCACTTTTTGGATAGAGTGACGAGGGGATGTGCGAGAGAAGTAAAGGAATTGGGTTACAAACTTTGGTCAGACCATTGCTTGAATATGGTAGTGTAGTATGGGGACTCGTTTACTCAAATACAGGAGTTGGAGAGGGTGCAAAAAATGGCTACTAGATTTGTTACTGGAAACTACCGCAGAATGCAAACAGTAACAGATATGATAAAGGAACTGGAATGGGATTCATTGGAAGACAGGAGGAGGGTGGAGAGGGTCATGGGAGTGTACAAGTTGTATACTGGTGATGAAGCATGGATAGATATCGTGTAAGAATTGAAAGAAATGCATGGAAGGGAAAAGATGACCACGACCTCAAGCTGGCTCTTGATTTCAGACACAAGGGTGCAGGAAGATTCTCTTTTTAGATAAGGGTGTCAGGGATTGGAATAAGTTACCAAAGGAAATGATGTATTATTTACCAAAAACTTTGAAGGAATTCAAAGCTAAAATTTGCAGACGGCAAATGTAGGGGGGTGCAGGAAAGTATGAAGATTGGTCTGTAGGGAAATTGCCACCGGAGCGTGTGCTCAATTGCAATGTAATTAAATATAAGTTATTCTTTACCACATACTTGTTTTTACCCACACCTAAGCTGGCAAGAAGTGATGATAGTTTGAGTAACTTTTAACTTAATAATGTCTAATGTGATGCTAATCAGATGGTAAATTTAATCGCAGTAAACTCTGCGAGAAGTAATGTATATCTAGTCCAGGCGATCTATAGATCCAATATAATTTAAAAAAACATACATTATAAGAAATTTTTTTTAAAAAAAAAGTTGATTGCAGTGCACACTTCTGATGATAGAGAGGTTGAAAACAAAAAAGTTTACATTTGTGTCTGTCTACTTATAAGTGTTCTATACATTAATCTACAATAATAATAACAATGATGGTGTATCCTATTCGTTAAAAATGAAATTTAAGTTGGAGTTATCGGTCTCGCACTATCTGGCCATGTAACTGTTTTAATTTAGGCGGACATACTAATCAAACAGGATCTGACATACGAATATCAAATTCTACCTTTCAAACTTTTTTCATATAGATCTTTTGAATCTCTTGAATCTTGGCTAAACAAAACAGATGGATTTACACTTAAAGAAGGACTTTGGAGTTAGCCGTCGAAATATCTTGGAGATGTCTTCGTTCTTACAGACATTAATAGAAAGTTGAGAAATTCGGAAATTTCTGTTTAGACTACAATTAGTGCCGGATAGGGGGGTAGGGTGGTAGGGCAAACGAGGACGCTTGTCCCGGGCAGGAAGTTCAGGGAGGCGACAGTATCATGTTTGAAAAGGCGGTAAAATGGCAAAGTCGGGTGGCGGCGACTTTTTATATCTATATATATCTACTAGTCTGAAGCTACAACCTCAAAGGTGTGACAAAATCAAAGAATAGCTCTAGTTGCCCCGGGCGGCAAATTCAAGTTTTGAAGGGGCGACAATCTGAAGTTTGTGCAACGGCTCAGAAAATTCGTAGATCCGTCACCGGCCACAACTGTAATTTATTTGATGCTTTTTTTTAATAGGTGCGAAATTTTTCATTCTTTTCCCCTATAAAAGAGATGAAATAGAAATCAATCTATACTCAGTAGAAGTCATACAATTCATAAAAAGTTTTTAAGTGCTAAGGTGCTTTGACTGTTGAAAAGAAATGTAGTAAAACCTAAAAAATTAAAGTAGCATGTACAATGGTAAACGTAATTTTACAAATTATGGATAATTGATATTTAGGACGGAATGCTTACTACATTAAAACTAACTGAAGTGTGTTCTTCTTTTTCACTTTGTTACAAGCTTTAATTGAGTTCATCTGACTCCACTATAATTAAGTGATATTTTTTCACAAATTGTGGTGTTTAATTTTTTAATATTGCAGAGAAATTATATATAATAATTGTACAATATATAAATATTCTGAATTGCAATTATTAGGTTTTTAGGCAGTTAAAGCGTAATAGAAAGTAAGTATGCAAATACTTAATAGTCAAATAAATTAGTGGATATTATGGGTGTATTTAAGGTTTGGTAAGGTTGCAAGTAGATACACTCCTGGAAATTGAAATAAGATCACATTGACGCCGGTGTGTAAGACCCACCATACTTGCTCCGGACACTACGAGAGGGCTGTACAAGCAATGATCAAACGCACGGCACAGCGGACACACCAGGAACAGCAGTGTTGGCCGTCGAAGGGCGCTAGCTGCGCAGCGGTTGGGCACCGCCGCAGTCACTGTCAGCTAGTTTGCCGTGGCATACGGAGCTCCATCTCAGTCTTTAACACTGGTAGCATGCCGCGACAGCGTGTACGTGAACCGTATGTGCAGTTGACGGACTTTGAGCGAGGGCGTATAGTGGGCATGCGGGAGGCCGGGTGGACGTACCGCCGAATTGCTCAACATGTGGGGCGTGAGGTCTCCACAGTACATCGATGCTGTCGCCAGTGGTCGGCGGAAAGTGCACTGTGCCCGTCGACCTGGGTCCGGACAGCAGCGACGCACGGACGCACGCCAAGCACCGTCGCATCCTACGCAGTGCCCTAGGGGACCGCATCGCCACTTCCCGGCAAAT
Source organism: Vandiemenella viatica (assembly GCA_031002005.1). Classification (NCBI taxonomy): domain Eukaryota; kingdom Metazoa; phylum Arthropoda; class Insecta; order Orthoptera; family Morabidae; genus Vandiemenella; species Vandiemenella viatica. Next base: position 11,584 of record JARYHS010006944.1, read on the forward strand.
TAGGGACACTGTTGCTCCTGGGGTATCAGAGAGGACCATTCGCAACCGTCTCCATGAAGCTGGGCTACGGTCCCGCGCACCGTTAGGTCGTCTTCCGCTCACGCGCCAACATCGTGCAGCCCGCCTCCAGTGGTGTCGCGACAGGCGTGTATGGAGGAGACGAATGGAGACGTGTCGTCTTCAGTGATAAGAGTCGCTTCTGCCTTGGTGCCAATGATGGTCGTATGCGTGTTTGGCGCCGTGCAGGTGAGCGCCACAATCAGGACTGCATACGACCGAGGCACACAGGGCCAACACCGGGCATCATGTATGAGGGGAGCGATCTCCTACACTGGCCGTACACCTCTGGTGATCGTCGAGGGGACACTGAACAGTGCACGGTACATTCAAACCGTCATCGAACCCATCGTTCTACCATTCCTAGACCGGCAAGGGAACATGCTGTTCCAACAGGACAATGCACGTCCACATGTATCCCGTGCCACCCAACGTGCTCTAGAAGGTGCAAGTCAACTACCCTGGCCAGCGAGATCTCCGGATCTGTCCCCCATTGAGCATGTTTGGGACTGGATGAAACGTCGTCTCACGCGGTCTGCACGTCCAGCACGAACGCTGGTCCAGTTGAGGCGCCAGGTGGAAATGGCTTGGCATGCCGTTCCACAGGACTACATCCAGCTCCTCTACGATCGTCTCCATGGGAGAATTGCAACCTGCATTGCTGCGAATGGAGGATATACACGGTACTAGTGCCGACATTGTGCATGCTCTGTTGCCTGTGTCTATGTGCCTATGGTTCTGTCTGTGTGATCATGTGTTGTATCTGACCCCAGGAATGTGTATATAAAGTTTCCCATTCCTGGGACAATGAATTCACTGTGTTCTTATTTCAATTTCCAGAGTGTATTTTCTTTTTGTGCAGAACTGTGATGATCAGTTTGAAAGCCACACACTGTAGCTATCATAATACGAAAATAATAGGTTTACGGTATCAATCAGGTTCTAAACCGGAAACGCGACCTTGCAGATATCAATACTCGGGAGTACTCTCCTCAAAATGTGAAAACAGTTATCAGTGTATGAACTACGAGGAGTACATTTAGCGATATGAAACGATAAACAGTAAGAAGGGTCCAGCAGTATGGCCGAATGCAGTAAAACGGCAAATAGGTGTTCTCGGTTGGTCTTAGAGATTGATTTGTCTGAGAGAGAAGTTGAGATCTTCCTTCGCCATTGTTCCAATGAGGTATTCTCATTAAAAACTGAAAATAATTAATGTAAATCATCACTAGGTTTAATTACCCAGTAACTGGTTAAGAGACCGATTAGTACACAAACATAATTAACGCTAGGATAAAGAAGATCAAACACGCAACAAGCTGTAAGAATAAGATCTTCAGAAGATAATAATTGATTTAAGATGAATAAACAAAATCTAATTAAAAAAAGTAGACAGTACATGACTACCTTTGTGTCTTTTATTTTCGCTACATATTCGTATTCACCACCAGTTATCCGTGCTCTGTTCAAATTATAATATGACACAATTTGCAGTACCGAATCAACCAATAGACAAGAGACAATTTAGTAAAAGCCGGTGTTGACAACCGCATTTGGGTCTAACGTCACTGGATAAAGATGGTGTTAAGGTGAATGACCATAAGTAGTTAATATACTCATTAACGTACAGTATGTGCTCCATAATAGGGTATCTCTTGACTACCAAGGGTTTCTTTTTGTTCGAAGGGTTGGCAATGGCACGGAAAATTCCTAGACCAGCAACTGCTCTCACGGTCACAAGAGAAACAAATCTGCCAGTATTCTTATTCAAGATTACACACCTCCCTTTCCTTGCTCTAGTGAAAAGGTTTTTAGTCCATCAAAACTGACAATTTATAACAACAGATTCAATTAGAATTTAACTATAGAATTGTTTAATCACACATGAACATGTCCACATGACAATAAATTTTTCATCTTGAACGTGGTTAGTGGGCGTCCATTAATTATGTGAGGTGTTTTTTCTTAAATTTGGTCCCCCCCTTTTTTCTCCTTGGCGAGATTTGGTGAGATCTGGTGGGACTCCCCTCCCCCTAGCGTGCTACTTACATCGTATTTTTTATTGCTCTGCAGCTCTTTGAAAGGCGAAAATCTGAAATAAAAAGTTGACGTGAGACTTTCATCGCCCCCCCCCCCCCCCCCACGCCACTTAAATGCAGATTTGGTGAGATTTTGCTCAACCCCTGCCTCAACCCCCCAGATTGAGCTCAGATAATTAATGGACCCCTTAAAAAAATGTTACACTTTTCAAAGAACTTAGGATATATATATAATAAATATTTATTTTTGTTTAAACACAGCAAACTCTACCTTCATTTAATACTGTGCACGAAATTTTTCATTATTCCCCAATCGGTTTGGTATAATATACTCAAGACTTGCCATCAGTCCCAGGCCGCATCGTAAAATATTTGATAATCCGAAGGTTCGTTCGTTAGAAATTTATGAAAGCGAAGTTATCCAATTTTTTCAAGTACTTAAAAGCACTTGAAGTAGACAATAAAGAGTGCTCATTTATTAAATCTTACGTTAATACTCCATCATTTCTTAGGGATACGGATTCATGAAAAGTAAGCTCATTAAAAGCCTCCGAGGATTGTAGAAAAACAAAGAATGTTGAAAAGCAGAATTAATTTTCTGCACTATCATGAACGCTGATGCTGCCTCATACGTTGTGAATATGGTTATATCGATACCCTGAATCGCAGATGTCCGACGGGTGGCTTGGCGTAGGGCAGGTTGTAGAGGCCCAGAAGTTCCTCCCGCTGAGGGAAGTCTTGCTGACGCCTCTGACTGCACCCTGTGGAGGCCTCGCCACCACCGTCTCCAAGGCAGAGCCCAGAGGAGACACTGTCAACAGCAAGCACCACACAACCACCGCCCAGTGCGTCATCTTCGCTACTGCCGACGCCCAGTTTGACACTTCTGTTTGTGGCAGCGATAGACTGTCCTGGTGTCCTTGACTGTCGCACTTCAGCTGTCTGAGATAGTGCCAAGACACTGTTTATCACGCCAAGATACTTAAGGCTATCATTATTATCTGTTAACATTCTTGCATCATTATCTTCTCACTTTTTACATAACGCAATGGCAAGGGGGGAAATCATAGTTACAGGCTATAGCCCGGCATCAAATTTTTTCCCGATTTTCTTCTTGCGCCTCATTTCGTCGTGAACATGAATTTTGAGATCCAACAAGTCTGTACAGTAACAGCAATCGACATGTAACACGTGTCTCAGCTGGCAGTTATTTTATCTATGCTTACATTTTGTGCTGATAATTCAAGAAATAATGTGTATAAGAGTAATTTTATTTAATTTATTTTACTTAATTAATTTAATTGCGATGGAGCGCACGTTCCAGAGACAATTTCGCTACACACCCATTTTCCTCCCATTTCCTGTACCCATCTACTTATGCCTTCTGCAAAAACTTTAAATTGTTTAATCATTTTTGCTAAATTATTCATCAATTTTCTTGGTTACTTATTACAATCTCCGACTCTCTTACCTACCAAAGAAAATCTTCCCATACCCTTATTCCTGAAAACTTTTTTTTTTTTTAACTGCTTTACGTCTCTCAACAGCGAGGTATTTAGAAACGGGAAAGGATGGGGGGCAAGGAATGGGAAGGAATTCGGCTATGGCCTTTTGAAGGAAGCATCCCGGCATTTGCCTGGAGTGATTTGGGAAACCATGGAAAACCCAAATCTGGATACCCGGACGGGGATTCGAACCGCCGTCCTCCCGAATGCGAGGCGAGAACGCTAATCGTTACACCGCCACGCTCGGTTTCCTGAAAGCGAGTGCCAGCTTGTGGTCATGGTCATCTCTTCTCTTCCATGTATTACGAGGGTTGAATGATAAATAATGCCTCCAAGGTCATAACTCGGGACTGAATGGGAATCTTTATATATATAAAAATCTCGTGTCACGATGTTCGTCCGGGATGAACTCCGAAACTACATAACCGATTTAGATGAAATTTGGCTTAATGTGTGTAATTTAGTCCAACTTAAAAGATAGGATAGTTTTTATCTGGATTATAGACCTCAATATTTATTATTTGCGAAATAAATGTTCATTAAATGTTTGTCATAGGAAATTGGTTTGTACTTATTTGTAAGCGACGAAGGCTAAGCGGTTTGCTGGCTAAGTGGTTAGGCCGTCTGACTGGAAATGGAAAGGTCCCCGGTTCGAGTCCATGTCTCGGCTATGATTTTTATAGATACTTAACCCGGCATTAACCCAAGGCGCAGCATGCTGTATAAGGAGAAATACGCCAGGACGGTATTGTGGTTCGGATTCGATGTTAAAATATAGGTCCCCTGTACCAGGCAGGACGGGCGGGCTAGGTAAAGGCGGTTACGACAGGGGCAGAATGCCCAGCCAGTAGAAACCATGTTACCAGGTCATTACGACCACACGTAATTATTATTATAGTTCCATAAGTTTCTAACAGATGGCGATGTGTTAACATATCAAAACAACACTTGGTTAGCTAGGTTGGGTAATCATCCAGTAGATCACGTTCTGTTTCAATTTATTTATGCTACAGTTTATTCCTAACAGATGGCGGTGTGTTAATTCATCGAACCATCAAATAGATGGCGTTGTATTTCGATTTATTTATGCTATGGTCTATTCCATGCCATATGTGTGAGTTTCTTCAATTTTAATTGTGCTGTGTATTGTGTTATAATTATACTGTATTGTTGTTCATCGTTTGTGTGTCTTTATACCTAGCGAAAAAGTAATTACACACATGAATATAACATTGAAGAAAACGTTACGATAAATTCGAATCGTGTAAGCATTTCTCGCTAGCTTATCATTTTTCTTCTTCTTTTTGTTATGGTCAGCTAGAGACCACGTGTCAATTTCAATTCCTCTCTTGTTGTTTTTTCTTTCTTCCTCCCCAGTACTCCTTCATTATTGCACTCCTCTCTACCTTTGAATCCTGCCATATTCAAAGTCTGCCATAGAAAATTTTTCTTTCCATACAGTTCACTGGTATTATTTCGTTTCAAATCTTTCTAAACCTCTTGAAAGCCTGGTGTCATCCATGCTATAAATGTATCAAAAAATATCATTCTTCTTTTTCTCTTATTTTTTTCAATGTTATTTTATATTTCCTCATTAGTTCTTAACTTCCATTTTACTGTATTATTAAATGGACCCACTGTATTATAGTGTCTTATTTTAAGGCTTTCAGAAAGGAACTTTTTGTTGTAATTCAAATATTTTTCAGTGAAATGTCGCCAAAGAATCTAACCTCGACAATGCGTGTAGCAGAGAGGCAAGACGCACGACGAGAGAGCTCATCAATCAGCAACACAAATCGCGGCAAGTAAGGAAGTTCAAAGAATCAGGACAGCTGAGCGTCGTATGCAAGAATCTCAAGAACAGCGTGATGAACGTCTGTGACAGAATATATCGAGAACAAGAGCGGCACGAGAACAGCACATCGCTACATTTAGTGAAAAGAGAACGAAAGAGACAGTAAATCAGTCGTGCTTTAACACGTGTATCATTTGTTTGTCTTGCGTTCCAATATGCACCAGCCATTGATTACTCTGCACATTCTAAAACTGCAATCGGTGCAATGAGCAAAATATGCCAGTATTATCAGGCGTTGAAATTCCGCAATGAAGCAGCCGGCATGTGTTGTGCATCAGGAAAAGATGTATTATTACCACTACCCAATCCGCCAGAACATTTACAATCCTTCTTGCTGGCGAATCAAACGATTCGAAATTGTTTCTGCACAAGACACGCAAATTCAATTCTTGCTTCCAGATGACGTCTTTTGGGGCAACAAAAATTTGCGATCTTAGATCTGATGGACGTCATTTTGAAACTAAATTCAAAATACAAGGCCAGGTGTACCATAAGTTTGTGTCGTTGATACCGATGCCAAACGATGACCCGAAGTTTCTCCAAATCTATTGGAAATTGTGAGGAACGCTTGAAAACTAGGTGCCAGTATAATTTCATAGAACAAGCAGAAGAGAGAGCAATTGTGGTATTGTTGGAAACTTGTTTGGAAAATAATAATCAACTTATTCAATTGTGTCGCCACAATTCAAAAATGACAACTATCAAATTGTCATCAAAGCTGACAAATTACCATCAGGAGAACACGCTGGCAGATTCAACGCGCCAACCGTAGATAAAATTGCAGTTTTTATGGTTGGTGACTCAGTTGATTAAAGTCACACGTCAAGATAGAACTGTTAGTATAATTTCGGATCTACACCGTTCGTATGACGCACTCCAGTATCCACTGATATTCTGGCAAGGGCAGAATGAATATCACATCAACATCAAACAGCGTGATCCAATTGCTGGTAAATTTAATATTCAACTATTGAATTCGTTATTTTATTAGTACAGTAGACCCGCGGTATTCCGACCAGGGGACGGATTATAGCGGGCCCACTATATTGATTTCTTATTCTTTTCTTTTTTTACTATTTAATTTATTATTTTCTCAGGTAATAAAACAAATAAAAAAGTTACTTCAATGAAGTACTACGCCCCCCCGATTGATGATTCGACGTAATTAGGATAACTATATCCTTTGATATCGTCAACTGTGCCTTCAATACGTCGTGGATATGTACGCCAAGGTTGAAAACAAGCATTAGCGATTTATTCGATACAACCAGGCTAAATAACGATCGGAGGAATACATCCTCTTACGAGATACTGTTATCAAAGTATTTATGAAAATTTAAACGCCAATGATATCGGTAATGCATTTATTTTACCTACAAGCTACATCGGCAGTTCACGGAACATGCAGGAATATATACAAGGTGCGATGACTTACGTCATTATGGTCGTCCAGATTTGTTTATTACATTTATATGTAATCCGAATTGGGAGGAAATACAAACTTTGCTATTACCAGGCCATCAATCAATGCATCGTCATGATGTCACGGCACGTGTGTTCAAACAAAAATTAAAATCATTGATTGATTTAATCGTAAAACATTCAGTTTTCGGTAACACACGTTGCTATCTGTATTTGATTGAGTGGCAAAAGCGAGGTTTGCCTCATTCTCACATTTTTATTTGGCTTGAAGTTAAAATCCGTCCAGAAGAATTGATGAAATAATTTCAGCCAAAATTCTGGACTCATTAATTGATCAAGAATTGTTTGATACTGTTACCAGTCACTCGATCCACGGACCGTGCGGTGCTTTTAACATGACATCGCCATGCATGGAAGGTGGAATATGTAAGAAGCGTTTTCCAAAGGAATATACGAATGATACTATTACGGATATCAATGGTTATCCGTTGTATCGCCGTAGAAACGCTGAGAATGGTGGCCAAACATTTACAATGCGAATGTCAAATTCTAGAAACCAAGTTGAAATTGACAATCAGTGGGTGGTATCATACTCACCATTGCTTTCAAAAACGTATAAGGCTCATATTAATGTCGAGTTTTGCAGTTTTGTAAAATACATCTAGTACCTTTGCAAATATGTTAATAAAGGCAGTGATTTGGCCGTATTTGAAGTTCAAAATGTAAATAAAAATGACGAAATAACACGATACCAAATAGGTAGATACATCAGCAGCAACGAAGCTATCTGGCTTATTTTTAGTTTTCGCACCCATGAAAGAGACCCTTCCATCCACCATTTTGCAATACATCTTGAAAACCGTCAACGTGTATATTTCACCGAAGAAAATATTTTCCAAAGAATACTTGAGCCACCAAAAACGACAAACCACAAACTGAATTTTTCTCATTGTGTCAAAAATCTGATGTGTTCCGCCAATTCGCAAAAACATTACTGTATACCGATGTTCCAAGCTATTTTTCATGGAACAAATTAGGTAAAAAATGGTAGCCACGTAAACAAGGAGAACCACATCCTTCGATCGCAGGATATTCAAAGCAAAGACTTTCCACAGTGCATCCAAAACAACGTGCATGTTTCTTTCAACGTTTGTTATTTCTGAATGTTCCCGTACCAGCTTTTTTCGAATGTTTACGAACAGTTAATGGTCGAGTGTTCAATACATGTCGAGTGTTCAATACATGTCAAGATGCATGTCGCGAGTTGCAGCTGCTGGTAGACAACAATTATTGGGACCTGACACTTGCTGATGCAGCGTTGACAGCCACGCCGAATAGTATTCGTCAAACTGTTTGCAATTATTTTGACAACATGTTATCCAACACAATCTTCGAGTTTGTGGGGAAAATATAAAAACAGTATGACTGAAGATATAACTGAAATTTCAGTTTATATAAATAAATAAAAAAATTTTTTATTTATTTTATAAATATCAATTTTTACATAATTTCAATTAAGTAATTTGTAATGAAATGTAAATTAAATTTTTTTATGATCGTTTGTCCTTAATTTCAACTCTCCGTAACTCTTTACCAATTACATTTGAATTTCCAAATCGACTACAATGTTTTTGTCTTTATTAGTGAATATTAATTTGACTACTTGAGGAAGTTTAGAATAACATTAATCCAACGTACTATAATTAGTAAGTCACAGCAACGCGTGACCGGGTCAGCTAGTATTTTAATAAATCAAACACAGAAATAATCCTTAGAATGTCTTCTTTAATTACCAATATTCAATTTACCACATAATCATCAGACAATTGGATACATTTCTGCCAACGATGAACCAGATTTCTGAAGCCCTCACGGAAGAAGTCGACACGCTGTTTTCGCAACCACAGTCTCACAGTTCTCTCAACGTTTTCATCAGATGCATAATGATGTCCCCACAGATCTTCTTCCATTATCGGGAACAGATAGAAGTCAGACGGTGCCAAAGCTGGACTGTATGGAGGATACCGTATGGTGGTGAGATTCAATCTCTGAAGTTCTGCTGTGGTGGCACGCGAAGTATGTGGTCTGGAATTGTCATGCTGCAGGAAAACATTTCCCTTTACCTTCCGGACCCTTGTTAGCCGTCGTTTCAAAGTTCACAGCGTTGTGATATAACACTCTGAATTTATTGTCCCACGCTCAAGGACCATCTGCGCCCCAGAACACTGTTGCCATGATTTTTCCAGTTGAGGGCTGTGTTTTGAATTTCTTTTTCTGGGGCGAGTCTTTGTGTCTATATTCCATAGACTGGCGTTTCATCTCCGGGTCGTAATGGTGTACCCATGTTTCGTCTCCTGTCACAATTGAATGGAGACCTTCAGTCTCGTAAGCGAGAGGAGATCCTGGCAAATTTCAACTCTGTTCGTTTTCATTTCAGGCGTCAGCGTCCGTAGTACCCATCGTGCACAGATCTTCCAATAGCCAAACAAAGCAATAATGTGACCCACACGTCTTGTGAAATGCCGATTATGCCTGCAATTTCTCTCCGAGTGATTCGACGATCGTCCTGAATGAGTCTGTCAACTTTTTGCTTGTGAAATTCGGTGGTTGTCGTCACAGGACGTCAAACTCTTTGTTTTTCGCGCAAGTCAGATGTTCCCACTTCAACATCTTTAAACATACTCACCCAGCGACGAACAGTACTCACATAGTCACAATCATTACAAACAGCTTGCATTCTTTGATGAATCTCCTTTGGGGTTACACCTTCTGCTCTCAAGAATTCAATGACTGCACGTTGCTCTAATCGCATTGACCGACCGTCTGCGCAGGGTCCATACTTTACACCAGTGTTTCCCAACGTGGGGCCCACGCCCCACAGGGGGGCAATTTGGTTTTTTTAGGGGGGCAATTTAGAAATTGACTTGATGCGACTTTTCCGCTTTCTCTTTGGGTTATTTAAACGCAATGCCAGATATGGTTACAAAATATAGCAAAAAAGCAAATTCTTAAAAGGATCACACTAAATTGCCATAATAAATGTTTATTATAAATCTTTTGGATTTGAATTTTAGTATTTCATTATATGTTTTTTAATTTTACTTACTGTGTTTTATGATAATATTAAAGTGTTTTCTTTCAAAAACCATCCTATATTAGTTTCTTTAATAACAAATAATTTTTTTTATTAAAAATTATGTATGGGGGGCAAAAAAAATGTTGAAAGTGGGACATGACCCAAAAAAGGTTGGGAAACACTGCTTTACACTGTAACACTACAATCGTTCAATGCTAAAGCTTCCCGCCAACTGGAGCTGTAGAGGAGAGTTTACAGAACAAGCCAGTACCTGTCGCATATTAGTGCTGCCTTCTATTGAAGAGTTATGAGGGTGGAGGCATTATTTATCATTCAACCCTCATAGTTTTAATTTTTTTTGGTTGTCATCAGTCTTTCGACTGGTTTGATGCAATTCTCCATCCCTTCCTATCTTGTGCTAACCTCTTCATCTCTACATATCCCCTACAACACACGTCCTCAATTATCTGCTTCATATATTCTAATCTCTGTCTTCCTCTACAGTTCTTTCCTTCGACTATTCCCTCCACCAGCAAATTAACTAATCCAGCAACCCTCAAAATATGACCTACCAGCCTGTCTCTTCTTTCTGTAAGTTTCTTCCACAAACTTTTTTCCACACCCATCATTTCCAAAACTCGTTTATTTCTTACTTTGTCTGTTCACTTAATTTTCAGCATTCTTCTGTAGCACCACATTTCAAATGCTTCAATCTTCCTTCTTTCCGGTATTCCTAAAGTCCATGTTTCGCTACCGTAAAGTGCTGTGCTCCACACATAGAGTTTTAAAAAGTTTTTTCTATTTTCTAGATCAATATTTGTTACTAAAAGATTTCTCTTTTTCATGAAGGCTCTTTTTGCTAGTGCTATTCTGCTTTTAACATCATTCCTGCTTCGGCCATCGATTGTAATTTTGCTTCCTAAGTAAGAGAATTCACTTACTTCTCCAATTGCATCCGATCCTATTTTTATATTTAATCTACTAGTATTGGTATCATTTCTGCTAAATTTCATCACTTTAGTCTTGCTTTGATTTATATTCAGTCCAAAATCTTCCTTCAGTAATTTGTTCATACCATTCAGTAATTTCTCAATGTCCTCAGCCCTTTCTGCTAACAAGACTGTCATCAGCAAATCGTAGCATGCTAATTTTTTCTCCCAGAACACTAACGCCAAATGAAATTTTTCTTTTACTTTCTTTATTGCTTCTACATACAAGTTGAATATTAAGAGGGATAGACTACAACCTTGTCTCACGCCCTTTTTAACAGACGTTTGTCTCTCATGATTCTCTACTTTTATTACAGCCACTTGATTCTTATATCTTATATATAAAAATCAATGTTTGTGGGTTTGTTCGTCTTCTATGCATTCCTATACCATTTATCAGATTGCAATAAAACTTTGGAGAGTTTTCGAGTGTGCGCCTGCGAAGGTTCCTGTGAAAAAAAAAATTCCAAAAAGTCACCCCCTATTCCCCATAACACCCCATAATTTAGGCAAAACCACATTTTTTATCCGATTTAGATAGGAATTTCTACACTTATACTTTAAAACAAACATAAAAATACTGCCTACATACGGTTTCCGAATATTAATCCCCTCGCCCCCTTTCCACCTCCATAATTTTTTCACCCCATAATTTAGGCAATACCACATTTTTTATCCGATTTAGATAGGAATTTGTACACTTATACTTTAAAACAAACAGAAAAATACTGCCAACATATGGTTTCCGAATATTCATCTGCTCCCCCCCTTTCCACCCCCATTACGTTTTTACCCCATAATTTAGGCAAACCACATTTTTTATCCGATTTAGATAAGAATTTGTACACTTATACTTTAAAACAAACAGAAAAATACTGCCTACGAATGGTTTCCGAATATTCATCCCCTCTCCCCCTTTCCAACCCCATTACGTTTTTACCCCATAATTTAGACAAAACCACATATTTCATCAGATTTCTATGGGAATTTGCACACTTATACTTTGAAACAAACAGAAAAATACTGCCTGCATATGTTTTCCAAAGCGCATCCCCTCTCACCCTTTCCAACTGAAAATGAATGAAACAGCAGTTTAAAATTTATATGTAAATATTTTTTCATTTAATGTATGTGCCTACTCAAGTCCAGCAATAGTGAAGCATTGCCGGGTCAGCTAGTAGTTTATAAAGTATTCTTCTATCGATACTTTAGACCTGACTTCTTTAAAATTTTGAACATCTTGTCCCACCTAACATTATCAAAAGCTTTTTCTAGATCAACGAATGCCATAAAAGTATCTTTGTTTTTCTTGATCCGCCCTTCAAGTATTAATCTTAAAGACAGAATTGCTCCCTTGTACCGCAATTTTTCCTAAACCAAAACTGATCTTCACCTACTATGTCTTCTACTACCCTTTCCATCCTTCTGTATATTAGTCTGGTCAGTAATTTTGAAGCATGTGATGTTAGACTAATGTTGCGATAATTCTCACTTTTATCGGCTTGTGCTTTCTTCGGAAGTGTGAAGAATTTCTCCTGTTTCATAACTTTTTGATATCAGCTTAAATAATCTTTCGATTCCTTCTTCTCCTAGAGAATTAAGCAGTTCTGCAGGGATCTCGTCAATTCCGACTGCCTTATTTGCTTTCAAGTATTCAAAGCTCATTCAAATTCTGTCTTCAAAACAGGATCTCCTAAGTCATCAATGTTGACATCGCCTTCCTTTTCCATTACGCTATTGTTCAAGTCATCCCCATCATACAGTTTATCAATGTATTCCTTCCACCGTTTAGCTCTATCTTCTGAGCTTAAAAGAGGTTTTCCATCGGCAGCTTTAATGTTCACACCTCTTTTCTTCATTTCTCTAAAATTCTGTTTGATCCTCCTATATGCAACATCTACTTTACCTATGACCATTTCTTTTATACTTCTTCACACTTTTCATCTAGCCATTTTTCTTTTGCTTTTCTGCATTTCCTGTTTATTTGATTTCTAAACTGCCTGTACTCTCTTTCCTACTTCATCCTGAGCATTTTTGTACCTTCTCCTCTGATCTATCAGTTCCAAAATTTCTTCTGTGATCCAAGGTTTTCTGGCAGCTTGTTCCCTAAAGCCTAATGTTTCTTTACCAGCTTTCATTATTTCGGTCTTTAATACATTCCATTCGTCCTCGGTTGAGCTCCTTTCAGAGTTACTTCTTATCAATATTTTTCTTCGCCTCATCACCCATATACACCCCCTTCCATAACTCTCTTCACCCGCATCCTGTCTTTCAATGAATTCCATTCCAGCACTATTATCACATCGGTTACTGATTGATTTCCACTGTATAGAACTTAAATTCCATTTACTTACAATCAATGATTTTCCTCTATGGCAGGATCATGAAGAATTGAAGGAACATTAATAAGAAGCTTATCTTCTTTAGTTTCCTGAAAAACATATCGTTTAAATTCTGTGGGTTGTGTTCCATCTGAATATTTAAGAATGTGGTGCGCAGTAATCTAAAATCGGTTGTTGGTGACGAGAAAAATTGAACTTCTCTAGGTGAGTTGAAAAGAATCGTGCAGTGAAAACCTAAATAGAGCGTTTTGAATCTTAAAAAAGGATACATTAACTATTGTAACTAAGTTTTACATGCATGTTACAAGTTGTTATAGTCTTAAGCGACGTGTTGTGTTCTGTTGTCCAAATGCGCCCGATAGCGGACGCAGATTTATTTTGTCTGTTGTGCAGTTTTTATCTCCTTCTAATTGTCGGCAACTCACACCAGCAATGATTCTCAGCCATCAATTTATCACTAATCTACTCAAACCTAGTGCCAATGTGTGTAATGTTTCCAATAGTAATGTAAGGAATATAACATGTTGTTACCGAGTCGTTTTAGAGCGGTCTAGTGGCTCAGTGGTTAAGGTGTCTGACTGGAGATTGAAAGGCCCCGGTTCGAATCCCTGTCTCGATAGGGATTTCAAAGGTCCTTTAATCTGTCTCTCCACTGGAATAGCTTGCTGTGAATTTTGAAGTACGCCAGAACACTTCGGATTCTACGATGAACTATAGGTCTTCTATACCCGTTAGGATTACCGGGTTAGGCTAAGGTGCCTACAATAGGGGTGGATTGCGCAGCAACTAGAAACCTCATCACCAGGTCATTACTAATCAGGTTTAGTGAATTTTCTGAGGCAACTGTACCCTTTGGAAGGTGGTAATTCATTTTTTTGCCCAAGAAAACTCTGAGAAGAAAAGCATTCTGAGTAAAACTCAAATACAGGTTGTAAGACAAACACTAATAATGAAAAAGATATTGGTGAAACCCAGCTGTAAACAAAGTTTCTGAAAATGCAGTTAAGAATCCAAGAAATATCATTCAAAATATATCCAATTCTATAAGCGATCCTAATTTCAGCATCCTAATAAGAGACATTCCAAGAAATTAACAGTATTTCCAAAGGTATTATTCTGATGAATGACTGCGTTGGTGGTTAACAGATGTTATTATGAATTAATTTATCTGAAAGCCATTGGTAAGATACTTCCTAAGTTTTAAAGGCATACTTTGGTGATGAGAGGGTGACGTTTGTTGGGGAATGGATAAGAGTGGGAGCATAAACTAGCAGTTGATCGCAGGCTTAATGATGAAAACTTCCATGAGCGTTAAAGAGTCAGTGAAGCAAATTATATTCGTGTATTGAAAATGTAAATATGTATCATATTTTTCATGGTGATATATGCATCATTGCAACTAACTAATAGTGATTGCCTGACCTTTTTACAGTACATCAAATTCCACCAAAAACTTGCTATTTCTTAACTAAACATTTGATATTACTGTTGGGCTTAACAAATTCGGTAACTATTATTTATGAATCCACAGATGCAAATTTATCCATTGTTCAGTTAATTTCCTTCTTGATACAAGTAGAGGATCGAAATTACAAAGCGAACAGCGCGTAGTTAAAATCACAATTTTCTTGGGAAAGTCAACGTATAAAATTAACCCGGGACAATTCAAAGTGCAGTGTGCATTTGTGTAAGGCATCGTATTTCTCGTTTTCAGCAATGGATGCAATTTGATTCTAGTCATCATTGTAAAGGTGCAAGGCCCGTGCATTTGCCGGTTGGACCTGTCCACTATCAACAGTGGGCGTGGGAAGGAAGGTGCCTCAGCTGGCAGGGATAACGCGCATCTATCCGTCGGCCAGAGTGTAAACATCAAACGCCCGGGTAGCTAGGCAATGTGGTGGGGAGGTAGCTGAGAGGTGGTGAGGGCTAGACTGTGGCGCGTGCTGATCCGCACAGTTCGGCTGCATGGCGTGTCCTACAAAACCACGGGCAACCACCATTAGCTAGACTCACATGTGGTAAGATATAAATTAATGCGGAGTACAGTTCGGTTCCTGTGACATATTTTATACGGCAGTCAAACTGAGTGGGTTAAGGTGTTATCTTGGGGAAGAATGACCGTCATACCGATCACCAGAACTATGGCTTTTATTTGGCTTCTTGTAAGTATCTAGGCTCCTTGGAGACTAGCCACGGGCCCCTTAATAATAGTAATAATAATAACTGTAATTTGTCTATTCTGAACTGTAATTTGATAGCTCGACTAGCATTTCACACATTGTGGTCAGAGTTCGTTCTTGTGTTATCACCCCTCAATTTATGTTTTCGTCATTATTAATTTTATGTTTATTTTGACCGCGGACCTTTTAGGACAGACAGGTCGAGAAACCCTGATCTAGAAGTACAATGGATGAACACAACCTCCGCCTCGAGATATATCTGTTTCATAATCCTATAAACCCCAAAAAAAACGGCAGCGTGAATACAGAGTTTATCTCCGACTTTGGCGCTTTCTTGACTAATAGCAAATACTGAACGGAATTAAACTAAATCAGCCTACAACTGTTCCTATGTTAACCCCTCAGAGGTCTGCGTCCGCCTCCGTAGGGTGGCCCAGACACGGGATTGGTGATCCCGAGGTGCCCGAGCTATGAAGGTCGCGAGGAGCAGTCGTTTGAGGTGTCGGAGTGCACGTTACTCTAGTATCCGAGACTAGCTCCCGGCGGACCGTTTAACGAACTCCCGTAAAGCAGTCAGCGGACTACCCGATCCTTGGGATCCCATTTGGGACCTGGGCAAAGGGCGTCGGCCTACTGCAAGGAAATGAGCGGTAGGGGTATCACGTGAGTGATCCCAGCGGCGACTCTTCAAACGCTGCAAGGGGAGCCTTGCTAACAAGAGGACATGAGGCTATCGGGCCAATTGCGGTGGATACGGGCTGGCAACCCAATGTCCACGGACAGGGTACTCCGCAGGAGGCAGTCGTTTGAGGTGTCGGGACTTAGCGGTGCCCAAGCCCTAGTATCCGAGACTAGCCCCAGTAGACCACGCGGCGGATACCCGCAAAACAGTTCGGGTCTGACTAACCTATCCCAGGTGCTTAGGTACATGGGGAACGGGATCCCTGTGGCTGTATTCAATGTGTGGGAGCGGATCACGAAAGTGTCCCCGAACGGTGGCTCTTCAAACGTTGCGAAGGTAACTTTGCTAACAAGAGTACCAGATCGACATCGGTCGGTATGAGCTTTCTGGGGCATCAGACGACGCTCAGTGGTCTCGGCCTTTTTTAGGGCTGGGGTACGGGCATGGCGAACCTGTGTTCCCGAGCTTGACGTGGAGACTGCCCAAGAAATCGGGAGGAAGGTCCGCAAGTCCACGCCGAAGGCGCCTGCAATGTGGAGGAGACTGCACCAAGTAATTGGTGAGGAGGTCTCTACCAGCCGCGCTGTAGGGGTCTGGCGGATGGTACCGCAGGTCCTCCCCGGATAAACCGGGCTGGACACCCAGGGATGTGGTGCATCCTGCCACCGAGAATTCACACTGTGCCGCTGCCTCGGTTATATCCGACTATATGCCGGACGGGAATCAGGGAAATGAGTGTGTGCCCTGCAGAACTGTTTCACTCAAACGGTACCGGTAAGCCGGTGTCTGCCGCTAGAAGGTGGGGTCTAATCCCAGTTCTCGGGAACGGCCGCTGCTGAGGTGGGTTCGGTGATCAGGTGAAGTGGTTCCCCCTGCCGCTGGTATGGATCAAACAAACGGACCGGGGATCTTGGTCTCCGGAAGATTGAGATCGTTGTGGGGTGAAGTGGTGCAGCCCTCACGCTGGTAGCACTCATTGCCAACGCCCGAGCAGTAAGCAGTGGTGAAGGGAGATGACGCGACCCTGATGGGAGGCGACGGACGGTTCCGGTAAGCTGGCGTGATCTAGCAACGGTCGGGGTCATCTTCAGATTGTATAGAATGGCCCTCGCTGGGACCGGTGATCAGTGATCCAGGAACTTGTTCTCCCCTTGCCGTCGGTATGAGCCATTTGCTGCCAAAGTAGGTCCTCTTATATGTGGGACCAGTAGTGTACGGTCTTTGACCCGGGTGGGGCAGCGACACCCTTACGACAAGGCTTTATGCTGAGGCGTGATGCGCACTACGATGGTGCTCTGCGAGCTTGAACGAAAGAGCGGGAAGACGTGCTCTTCAGAGGCAACCAAACCGTAGTGCCCGCATTGGCGGATCCAAGGGGGGGGGGGGTCATGACCCCCGCCTGGGCTCGGCCTCTGATAATATTTTTTTATCTCACTGATTTTAATTAAATAAGGTTACTTTGAATAATGGATGGCCAGATCTCACAAAAACATACACGACAGTCACAATGCGACTGTATGTTATTTATAATATTATGTTGTATCCGATCGGTCATTGTGAACTGAATATTGAGCGCGTAATTTCCAACATTTGATTTTGCCGCGTCGCGCAGCGCGTCGTACTATTCGTTCCCGGCTGCGCGTCCGATGTTCGGTGACGTCACAGCCGCGTAGCTCCGAGCGCTTATCGTCACTAAACAATTTGATGTATTTACATAAATATTGTCATTTTTGGTTAGTTATGCACAGGTGTTTTTTACTACAGGATTGCAGCGAACAATGTGATTGTGCTGGTGTGTCGAAACGTAATGCATGTAGTGGTTTATTTAGAAAGATAGATTCATTCTTTTACGAAGAACCTAGGTTTGAGATTGATAAACACCCAAAACATTTACCTATACTGAACACTAATGCATATCATTATATGTGTGCTGCCGATGCTTCAACAACTACCTTAACCTTAGATGAAGAAGAAAATATTACTCCTGCTGAAACTGTTCTATGCTTGCCGATTTCGGGTACGTCGACTTCCAGTTCTAATCAGATAAAAGTTTGCTTTCTCAATCGAAATATTCCTCAGATATTGGATGGTTTGTAAGAAAATACCTAGACGTTTCAATAAGAGCTATATTGATCGACAACCATTAGTTGCCTTCTCAAATTTATATTATCCCTCACTGTATACAGGGTGTTACAAAAAGGTACGGCCAAACTTTCAGGAAACATTCCTCACACACAAACAAAGAAAATATGTTATGTGGACATGTGTCCGGAAACGCTTACTTTCCATGTTAGAGCTCATTTTATTACTTCTCTTCAAATCACATTAAACATGGAATGGAAACACACAGCAACAGAACGTACCAGCGTGACTTCAAACACTTTGTTACAGGAAATGTTCAAAATGTCCTCCGTTAGCGAGGATATATGCATCCACCCTCCGTCGCATGGAATCCCTGATGCGCTGATGCAGCCCTGGAGAATGGCGTATTGTATCACAGCCGTCCACAATACGAGCACGAAGAGTCTCTACATTTGGTACCGGGGTTGCGTAGACAAGGGCTTTCAAATGCCGCCATAAATGGAAGTCAAGAGGGTTGAGGTCAGGAGAGCGTGGGGGCCATGGAATTGGTCCGTACAGTACAGTACATACTAACGAAACTAAAATGAGCTCTAACATGGAAAGTAAGCGTTTCCGGACACATGTCCACATAACATATTTTCTTTGTTTGTGTGTGAGGAATGTTTCCTGAAAGTTTGGCCGTACCTTTTTTGTAACACCCTGTATATATATATTTTTTAGAAGTCACACATTGACAACTTTCACTGGCTTGTTTTATCGCATAAAGACCAAGACCTTTACAGAAAATATTATGCTTTATTTACAGTAACGCCCTTGAGTTGCCACACAATCAAAAACACCTCTTCATAAAAGAACCATTAATAGCTTTCGATGATTTTCTTGGTTAAAATGGTGTGTTGCTAACTCACAAGCGAAATAAATACCACGAAATAGCTGTCGAAGCTGGAAATAGCTTTTTAACAGCTTTTCACAAAACTGAAAACTAAGTTTAGCAGTAAAAAAATGACAAAAGTTAATGAAAATAAAGTAAAGCTTATGACCAATTGCCAAAACGATAATTTTTTGTGTTCATCAAGATATATCGTTACGTGGTCATCGCGATGAGGACAAATTTTTCGATAAAGAAGCAAGTAACAACAGCGCGGTAGTTGATGAAGGAAGCACTTTTAAAATTCCTTGTAGAATCTCGTGACATAGCAGCATCATTTAGAGACTTCTAAGTCTAATGCAACATACATCTGCAGAATTGTGCAAAATTAGTTGATTGATGTTTGCAATGAAATCATTTAGGAAAGTATTTTACTGAATGTAAATGTAACTAAATACTTTTATATTTTATTCGATGAAACAACAAACATGACACGTATCTCACAGCTCAACCTTTCATTTAAATACATACACAATAGAATAATAAAGGAAGTTTTGTGACTTTCTGTGATGCTTACGATACGCCTAGATGTGATGACAACTATCTAGGCGAAATGGAGCTTTCGAAAATAGTTGCAAATTTTAATATGCTGTACAAGCAACAGTCCTGTTCTTAATAACATGTTATCTATGTCATCCAGCCATTTCTTGCCGTTAGTAACTAGGACACAATGAAATTGCCAATTCATCCGCTAAAAGGAATTAATTTTTTTTTTTTTTTTTTAAGAGTTTGGAGCTACAATGCAAGCAAGGTATCTGCGAGACGCGTTGGGTTGAGAGGCATAATGGCCGTCTACAATTTCTTGAGACAGTGAAAATTTGTAGCGCTCTGAAAAAGATTTCCACATGGCAAGACAACGAAAATGCTAATGACGCGTCTTGCTTACTGCAAATATTGTTCAATTCAGATTTTATAATATTATCTATCTGCTTGAGCGGGGTTTTAGGTAGGTACCTAAATATTTTATTTATTACCTTATGTATGTACTAATGCATGAAAGCAAAAATTTAATAACTTACAAGAAGTTATCCACGATTTCGTATGTATTAAAGTGTCTTATAGTGTAAGAGTTTTCTTTAACAATAATTACGGTAATAATAAAAATACGGCAATAATGAATATTTATTTACGTCCTAAATGAAAAAGCAATTCCATAAATTTATCCTCCAAAAAAGTCAAACTATTTTCTGTTTCGATATTGGTTTAATTTTGACGATATATTGATTACACCAATTACTTCTGCTTTAATATAAGAATTTGTGTGGATTAAAACTAATCTTACGTGGTAACTTAAGATCGTCAGGACTTATTTTTAATTTCCTAAGCTTTCTCTGACGCCATATTACTGATTTCAGCCGCAAGTAATCAGTTCTGACCGACCAACTTTCGATCACAATACAGAGAATGTATTGATGCACGTGTGAGAGATATTTCTGAGAACGTTTCAGCAATTGGAGGGAATGCACAAGTACAGTAGAGTCAAGGTGGGAAATAATAATAAGAAAGGGGGACCAGTGTGCTGTAATATGGAGGTGAGGGTGTTAAAGAGGTTGGTAAGAAGAGAATATAACAGAGTTAAGTGGCAGCAGGGTAGTAGGGAATATTTAAAAACAACAAACAAGTACTTGATAATAGCTAAGAAGGTGGCTAAAGATGGGTTTATGAAGAGTATTGTCAGAGCAGTGGGACCATTGACTGATGCATCAAGAAATTTCTATGGCTATGTTAGAAAACAGACGGGAAGGGAGGGTGTTGAGACGCTGATAGATAAGGATTGAGAAGAAGTTACTGAAGATTTTAAAAAGGCAGAGATTTTTTAAGTAACTGGTTTAGTGAACCATTATGGACAGTGAATCAGGAACGGGAGGGGGGTGGGGAGGAAATCGGATAACGAGCTTAAAAACACAATTAGAAATGAGCAGACTAACAAATTTGAATTTCATCCTGAGAATATCATGGAGGAACTAAGAAGGCTGAAAAAATTTTAAGGGGCTGGTGTAGATAATATTAAAACAGATATCTTAAAGATAGCCAGATGTGGCATTGTACCTTATCTAGAAATATTTAAATTGAGTCTGGATCCTTTATGCATACCAGAGGACTGAAAAAGTGCGATATTAGCGCCAGTACATAAAGGAGGAGTAAGTAATAAAGTCGAAAATTATAGGTCAATCAGTTTGAGATCGGTGGTAGGTAAATTAATGGAGAAATATATGTGAGGAGTGTAAGTGGTTTTCAAGAACCCTTTAGGCAAGATTATTCATGCCAAACCTGGTTGGTGGTATATATGCAGGATATTTCGGATGAAATGGACAAGGGAGGACAAATTGACAGTGTAGCACTAGATCTTTCAAAGGCTTTTGACAGAGAGAGCCACAAAATGATAGTAAATAAGGTAAAAACTATTGGAGTGGATGAGAAAGTGTATGGTGGGTAGAAGAATTTTTAAAAGGTAGAAAACAAAAAGTTAGCTTAGGAAATGCAGCATCAAAAGAAGTGGAAGTAAAAATGAAAGTGCCACAGGGTAATATATTGGAACCATTGCTATTCATTATTCTGATGAATAATTGTGTTGGTTTACTACCAAAATTTGTATTGTCTGCGGATGACATAATGCTATATAAAAGGATAAAAACGGAAGAGGACTGCGAACAGCTGCAGGGTGATCTGGACAGGATATCTAGTTGGCTTGGTAAACATGAGATGAAGATAAATGCAATGAAGATATAGCTAATTAAATACACAGGTAAAAAACTAAAGGTTGATTATGATTATAAGGTGGGGAAAGAATTGCTTGTTAAAGACTTGAAATGTAAATATCTTAGTATTACATTTGATAACAAGCTTAACTGGGCAGGACACATTGGACAGGTGGTAGGAAAAGGTTTCAAAATTCTGCGCTTGTCGGTAAGAGTGATGAGGGGATGTACGAGAGAAGAAAAGGAAGTGGGTGACAAAACTTTGGTCAGACTATTGCTTGAATATGGTAGTATAGTAAGGGACCCACATTTTGAGTATCAAATACAGGAGTTGGAGAGAGTGCAAAAAAGGGCTGCTAGATTTGTTTCTGGAAATTATTGCAGAATGCAATCAGTAACAGATATGATAAAAGAGCTGGAATGGGATTCATTCCAAAACAGGAAGAGGCTGAAGAGGGTCATGGGAGTCTACAAGGCGTATACTGGTGATTATGCATTGAAAGATATTATCATTAGAATTAAAAGTAATGCATATATGGGAAAAGATAACCGTGACTACAAGCTGACACTCGATTTCAGGCACAAAGGTGTAGGAAGATTCAGTTATTAGGTAAGGGTGTCAGGGATTGGAATAAGTTACCAAAAGAAATGATGAATAATTTAGCAAAAAAGTTGAAAGAATTTAAAGTTGAAATTTGTACAGGGCAAATGTATGTGGATGCATGAAAAGACTAAGAAGGGTACGTAGGGAAATTGCAACCAGAGCGTGCACTCCATTGCAATCAAAATTAAATTAAGTACCTTTGATTTTCGAAAGGCAGTATTAGTGGAGGTTGTGGTTACTTTGAAATGTAGCCTGGACCAGGGCCGGATTAAGACAGCGCTGGGGCCCGTAGCAAATGTGAAGAAGCGCCCTAGATTTTCCAGATTTTTACCCTCCGGGGCAAAATTGTAGAGCTAAAAAAAAAATATTGCCCATCTAGCCTAAGCGTGGGGCCCTCCTAGGAGGCGCGAGGCCCCCCAGAAGGCACGAGGTCCGTAGCATTTTCTACCTCCTGCTACGTGGTTAATCCGGTACTGGCCTGGACAGAATGACTGCTGCAATGTTTTGTTAATGTATAAGGCACGATGAATTTAGTTCTGTAATTCGCGCGATGGAGCATAAGATTTTAGGATTCCTAGTTGATTTTTTTAAATTTAAGTGGTTCCTTATTGCTTTCGTCAAATAGTACGTAAGTAATTCGAACTTTCGAACTTTATGACGATTTAAACAACAATCTAAAATGTACATTACAAAATCAAGGTTATGAACGTTACTTAATAACAACTGCGACTGCAACTGCGAAAAATAAATTCCCTTCCTTTCAAACCTTCCTTTAGTCGGGCATGTCGTATATCTAGCTGACATGTAATCACCGTTTTACTTTTTGCCGTAAGAGCAAAATTTCCTACTCCGGAGCTATTAGTTTATCAGTTGCATTAATTTTCACACTTTTTAAACGAATAGCATAATTGAAAATGTAATAATGTTCTTGCTCTGATCTCTGAAAAGCAATGAGTAAATGTGACAGGAGGAAGTTGAAGGTTTTTAGTGCTGGTAAAATGCGATTTAATAATGACTTTTCCCAAACTAACTATTCATTTTAAGATTCTTATTACGTTTAAGATTTTTACCACGTTTATTCACGCATTATGTTTATTTTAGTGTACAAAACTGAGAACTAAATAAAACAGAATCTAAGCATGATCGTAGCGTGATCTTTTGTCAGTATTTATTGAATGAAGTGCTCATATCGAATACAGAGTGATCTGCGCGCTTATTTCTCCTTCTAGAAATAGTTATAATTTCATTCTCCGTTCCTCAGTACATACAAGTCGCCTGCTGTATTCGCAGATTTTAATCTGGAACATAAGCTCTTAATATTTGAAAGTACCATCTTAATTGCTGATGAATTTTTTGCGTGATGCCATTTCAAAACATCAGGCACACGCAGGTTTCTCACAGATTTATAATAGTATACATAGATTTTATTAATTACTCAGTTAGTTAGAAATATACCTTATTTTATTTTTCAGGTACTTGTACAACTATATTCTTAAGCAGAGTATCTCAATTGTCTTAAAAAAAGTTCTACTGACGCAATAAATGATACAATGAGTGTTCTGAGATAAAAAATGGAACAAATGTTTTGAAGAGTCAATAGAAATTTGCGATGGAAATATAATGCCCCAAAACAGTGGCGATATAAATGCATAGAGCCAATAACCTACCTGTTCAATCAGTTGAAGAGTATTTCGGTAGGGCTGTCACATCATACTTCTAGATTCTATAATAAATGATCCACAAGACCATTTGTCTCCTGAAATACTTTATTTCAACTAGTCGTTTTTGTTCCGAAAGTCAATTATACCTATACTAATGAAGACGTTGAAACAATTAAGCAACTCGCATTCAATTATAAGCAGGTAATAGATGACACTGCATTATCAGTCATTATAAGCGAATATTGGCTGATAGTAAAATGGCAACGGAATCAAAACATTCTGCAAGTCGATTTCAAATCCAATATAAAAAATGTCATGCTCAAATATATCCCTTCGTAAACACATATTTGTGTAATCTTGCCACACTACCACATAGTGTCCCATTGGCAGAGAGATCTTTTTCTGCTCTCAGGAGGCTCAAAACTTGACTTCGAGCATCACTGGCAGAAGACTACCTAACTGGACCGGCACTTCTGAATGTTTCACAAAACCATACTCGTTCAAGTGGAGGAAGTCATAACAAGATTCACGAGAGTTCAGAAGAGAATAATCGATTTTTTTATTTGATTAAAATTATTTTTATATAATGCAATTAAATTAATTTATCTTTTATTTATATATAGGTACTTTTATAATTTGGAAGCATGTCCTAGTAGGACCTCGACTACGTGACCCCCTCCTGACCCAAAGGCTGGATCCGCCCTTGAGTGCCCGTCGGGTACGGCGGAACGTTTCACTTGGAGCATACCCCATAGCGTGTGAACCTGATGCCTGATATCTAGGAACACATTATGAGAGGCGAGAGGTACCAGCTACTGCAGCTCATCATTCAAGGGAAAAGATCTGTTGGGAGGATAAGGAATTCGTGGCAAAAGGACATTCGGAGGTGGTTCAATTGCACATCCGAAGAGGCTTTCCATGCTGCAGTTTCACACTCAGAGCTAGCTATGTGGACCACCAACCACCAATAGGAGAAGGCGACTTAAGAAGGAGAAGAATGGTCCCAATACGCTACCATGTGGCACTCCCATTTTTTCTACTACTTCTTTTGATACTACATTTCCTACCCTAACTTTCTGTTTTCTACCTTTTAAAAATGCTTCTACCCAGCAAATCACTTTCTCATCCACTCCAATAGTTTTTACCTTATTTACTACCATTTTATGGCTCACTCTGTCAAATGCCTTTGACAGATCTAGTGCTACACTATCAGTTTGGCCTCCCTTGTCCATTTCATCTGAAATATCTTGCATATATCCCACCAACTGAGATTCGCATGAATATCCTTGCCTGAACCCATGTTGCCTGCTTGAAAACCACTTACGAAAAGTACCTTCAGACTGGAAAAAGGCGCAAGTAACTCCGATTTTGAAAAAAGGTGATCATTTCGATCATTCCAGAATAGAAGCTAAAACTAAGTTTACTTGCGGCAACGGTTTTTTATGTAATGACATGATGAAAAAATTTGTCTGGATGGCTGACAACCTGGTGGCACGATTTAAACCAATTTAGATGTTCTTTTACAAATTCAGTTGTACGTGTGCC
The DNA here is from genome assembly GCA_031002005.1 of Vandiemenella viatica. NCBI lineage: Eukaryota > Metazoa > Arthropoda > Insecta > Orthoptera > Morabidae > Vandiemenella > Vandiemenella viatica. The sequence goes on from JARYHS010006944.1 coordinate 37,250, forward strand.
GAGTATAACAATGAAGAGGAATTTCAAGGTAACCTGAACAAAAATCGACGTAATTCCATTTACACTTCATCTGCAATATATGGAAAAGAAAAAAACTACTAGTTTCCTCTATTGGATCTAGAAGATTTCGCAGAAGATTTTGTTTAAGAGTTATCCCTATTACGCGGCGAGGATACAATAATACTAAAAAAAATGAAATTATGGATAGCAAATATGTCATCATCGTATCTGATTTTTCATTTTTTGTCCCAAGTTTATAATTTGTTTGGTAAGTAATCAAAGGAATCCCAGTTATTATAACTGTGGGACAAACTAGATAACAGACAAGCGAAATCGCTTGGTTTGCCTTCGTATTGAACCAGATTGTGTCATGCGTAGGTCTAGCCGTCTATGAGCTTAGTGTTCCCTTACCCGGGGCACACATTGAGTTGCATGGTGCAGTAGGGGCAGCACGAAAACAGAAACTGTGTCGGGCAGTTACCCGCGCATATTGCAGCGCAGTTTCGTGCGGCAGTTTACAAAACATTGTTGTGTTTTTTAATTTAATTTAATTGCAATGGAGCACAGGCTCCGGTGGCAATTTCCCCACATACCCATCTCCCCCCTATCCTGCACCCACCTACATTTGCCCTCTACAAATTTTTTCTTTAAATTCTTTCAAAGTTTTCGGTTAATTATTCATCATTTCTATTGGTAACTCATTCCAATCCCTGACACCCTTACCTAAAAAATAGAATCTTCCTACACCCTTGTGCCTGAAATCAAGTGCCAGCTTGTGGTCATGGTTATCTTTTCCCTTCCATGCACTACTTTTCATACCTATTGCATCAAAAAAGCGTAACCAAAAACATGTCGATGCAAAAACTCTATTTTTGATTTCTGAATCAGACTGGGATGCCGAACTTGGAAAATTGTTATTACATTATCAGAAGCTGAGTTCGATAAAACTATGGAAAAGTAAATATATGAAAAGAAGTAACTCTCATCTGGCTTTTGCAGTGACAAGAGGATTCTCAAAAGATTTATGCATTATTTTCAGATGACTCGAGCGGAGATTAACAGCATAATCCGTTTTTTTTTTTCCGACGACGTTCAAATACCTATTGGAACTGAAGAAAATCTGGCAGTATTTTCGTGGTTATTTATATAATTATTTAGCGTTTGATGGTACATGACATTTGTAAGAATGTTTTTCTCTTTTATTTCATTTTATATTTTTAAGAAAACTCCCTAATAGAACATAAGAAACACTTGGAACCAAAAAAGCAGTGTTCAACAAATTATTCGAGAAATTGTCTTCACAAGAATCCTCCCTCTCTCGTTAGCAGTTGGACGTAGGTTGCCTTGAATAGGGAAAAGAAGCAGAAGAGCTCAATTCAGTCGGGCGTGTGCCACGATAAAAAAAGTGTTTCTAGGGGACACTATTGAATGATGTAGTACAAATAATAAGAAAACAAATAATGTAATAATAGCATATATATCAATCTTTTTTAAGTGTTGTTAAAAATGAAAGCAAAAAGAGAAAATAAAAGTGAAAATTGTATGATAAATAAATGCTGAATTTACTTCGCCACTTGTAGGGCTCATTGGTGATCCTTGTCCAAATTTCTTGTTTAAATTTAATTTTTATGTATTTAGTATGACCGGTGTTGTGAATCGGAGTGTGGTTACGCGCCAGTTTAATCAATTTTTCTCATACCATAGTTGAAAATGATTTTAAAGTAAAGCACGATTATAAATAACGCAAGATGTGTTAGGGCAAAAACCGGCACGAGTGAGCTGCGTGGCACAGTTTCTGTGTCGCAATCACAACGTGGCGCAGGCCACGTGCGGCGCAGTACTGCGCTGCCCTGCGTCTCAATACGCGCTTTTCCGCCCCAAAAGATACAGACACAGAAACTGTGCTCCGCCGCCTGCATCAACTGCGCGTCAATGTGCAACCTACCTTAGAAACGTATTCTATTAATATAGAACTTCAGACGTAAATACCGTATCTCTCACTTTCACACCGTATAGATAGATAGATATGTTCACTTTGATCCCATGTGAGAATAATCTCGGGGATGTGGAACAGTACATACACTTATTTGTAATGTCAATATTACTATATAATTGATAATTATATATTGACAACAAGTTAGCTACAACCCATTAGTATAACCAATATCTCCTGTTATCTACAAATACAATCCCGAGTTAATTAATACAGGGTGTTCGCCGGGAAACGCAACCCACTGTTAGCGCTACAAGGAAGAAACTGCTCGCGGCGAGCGAGCGGTCAGCTCCCGGCATTGTTCGACCGTCGGCCGCGGACTATTTCATAAACTTGTATGTGCTAAGCATTTAAATGTGACGTAATTCATTAGCTTACCTTATAAAAGATGCTGGAAGTGTTGACACTCTTGTGTAATGCACATTTCACATCTTCTGAACATATTTCGAGACACACGCTGCCCTAACTGACTTAATGATTTTTTGGGTGACTGTTCTAGTCGAAAAGCGATATCGTCCATTTTCTCCTCTGTGAGAATACGGTTGACCGACAGTCTCTTTTTGTTAAAAAATGAACCCGTTTCTCTTGCTTTTTTAACCAGACGCAGAATTGTTGATTTAGCTGGCAGTAAAGCGCCAGGATATTCGCGACGAAATTTACTGCGACACTTTTTAAACGACTTCTTCTTCACATATGTATCGTAGAGAAATATTCTTTGTTGCAAACTGTAACGTACCATAATTTTACTCACACTCAAACACGGTACAGATTAGTAAGAGTATGAAGCCCCAAACCAGCCAAACCGCAAAGAAACGTTTATTCACAACACTGATTAATAAGAGACTGAAGTCACAAACTAGCTACAATGCAAAGAAACCGTTCTTAACAATGTAAGGGTCCCATTATACTGCGTCACTGCACTGTTGGGGCAGCGGAGGTGTTAAACAGTGCGGTGATTCACGGTGTCGTGTGGCGGAAACTGCTGGCCCCGCTGTCCGAGCAAGTTGCCGACGGCAACTGACTGGGAGGGTTGCGTTTTCCGGCGAACGCCCTGTACTTATTATGTGGAACAGTGTATACACTTGTTACCAGCATCTAATAATCAGTTATTTTCTTACAATCAGTAACCATGATAAGTTTCACTGTAATTTGCGACTACATATTATATCATGTTAGTTGCTATTTATGTGGAACAGTACACACACTTATTAACAATATCAATTATATTACCAACAACTCATAAGCAGTCAATTACTTAACAACCTGTTAGTATGATAATTTTTCACAGCAGTTTTTGAATGCATGCTATCCCATGTTAGTTACTATATGAGCCCCTTAAAGCCCAAGTGGTGTAACTGACATGAATCAAATTTCGAGAAAATTAATGTTTTACTGCAGTTTTAATTAAAAAAATTCGTTTTATATATTTTGAAGTTTTTTTCTCAACAATGTATTATTAAAGAGTTATTCTAACTTATGCTGGCAGTTTTAAAAACTTTTAAAATGATTTTATTTTTTTTGGGGGGGGGGGGCTTTGTTTGGAGTTACACCACTTGTGATATAAACAGAGAACAGATTCTCTTTAAAGAAGGGGGAAAGAATACAGTATTTTACTGCAACATTTATTTTTTATTCTACTGTTTATACATTTCTTACTCTGCATCTAGTGGCCCAATGTCTGCAGCATCATCTTGAGTCGATAGACTATAAAAGTAAGGATGACTGATGGGTGGAATGAATGGTAACATGTCTTGCATATCGCTTTTCTTCTCTTTTGTTACAGATATTTGATTTCTGTACAGTTATTCTTGAGATACGTTAGTAAGATTAACAGGTCTGCCTCTTTTAGGTCCAGGTTTGAAGTTTAGTTCTAAAAAGGGCATTTCTTTGGAAAGAGTTTCTTTGAAAAAAATTGAAAATGTTTCTTCCTTTCGATACTGGATCCACTGCATTTGTACCAATGATAAAGGATGTTTTTTCCGTATCAACCTTTCTTGGTGATATGTTGTAAAAGATTTCCAACAGACAAAAAGTCATCATGAGTCATCACTGTTATGTAAAAAGGATTTTTCTTCCTAGATTTTGCAACGACAGTATACCTGTACCACTCATTGGGACGATATATCTGCTAAATACTGCTGTAGTTTGCTATTGAGGCAAAATCACAGTCGTTGGGCAAATAAGAATAACCACTTCTCATAAACTTCTGGTCAATAACTTCAATGTTATTATCTTCACTCAGAACCAGTTTCATCGCCATGGCAACATTCCAGTTTCTATTTTGCTTGGGACAGGTGTCACTATACATTAAAACATTTTTCGCAGCTGAAGACCTGTTTTCAATGTGCTTGACCAAACATGCACTAATTTCTTAGGAACTGTGTGATCCATTTATTTCATTACAACAATACATAAATCCTAATTTTGAGGAAAGCTCATGGCATCCCAAATTATAAACATTATTGCATTTGACATGATAGTTTAGGAAAAGGAAGAGACTTTTCCAAATCATAGGAAAATGTATAGTAAGAGCTATTATTAATGGACTGTTGAGTGCCCTCGTTCATGGCATTATGAGCTTTTTCTGCTTGGCGAAGATGAATTCAGAATCTGCTGGAATACATTCATCACTTGCTCCAATAGTTGCCAAAATGCTTGGCTCACTAACACTGCTCTCATCACTGCTCATAATGAAACATCAAAACTTAAATCTTTTACATCTAGGTTATTAAAATGTTTTTTAGTTTACCTGGTTACAACATTTCTAGATGAGCACAAGTGGTTGAACTGCAAACAGTTACAGGCACAGTGGTGAATCTCCAATATACACCACTTTAACTTTTACCCAACAGATGACTGCATTGACTGCATAAACTAGTGCTGCTAACTATAAGGTTGTTAGGGAACTAGAATTTACACCACTTGTGCTTTAAACAGAATGCAACTTGCTGAACACTTCTGAAACATCAACTCCAAAAAAACAAAAATTGGACTTACACCACTTGGGCTTTAAGGGGCTCATATATGAGTGGAATTTTGTAAACACAATAATTACTTAAATTGTCAAAAGTTTCAACAGAAAGAAAAACCATATATCATTTTAGTAATTGTGGACAACTTTGTCACCTTCCCCTTCCATACACCATATATACTATTTTATCAGTCATTCTTAGTTACCAAATTCCAAGAAGAAAATTCTTTCACAGAGTAAAATGGGTTCTGAAGCAGAAACTCTTTCAGTTTGGACTTAAAGTAGTTGGGTTTTTGTAGGTAACATTTAATTTCTGTTGGTAAGACATTGAATAAGGAAGCTCCAGTAAATGTTAACCCTCTCTGTACAATTGACAGTGATTTGTAATCCTTGTGAATATTATATTTATTCCTAGTATTATGGCTATGTATGTCAGCATTAAGATTGAAGTGTTCAGGATTTTCCACTACAAATGATAATACAGAGTATACATACTGTGCTGGCATGGTTAGAACACCCAGGTTTTTAAACAGATTTCTGCACGACGTCCATGGGTTTGCTCCACAAATAGTTCTTATAGCATGCTTTTGTAATTTAAATACCCTTTGTGCTTGTGACGAGTTTCCCCAAAATGAGATGCCATAAGTGAGCAGGGAATGAAAATATGCAAAATATACTAACTTTCTGCTTTCTATATTAGCTATTCTAGATATTACCCTCAGTGAGAATGTTGCAGAATTCAGTTTTTTAAGAAGTTGTTGAATATGTTGTTTCCAGTTCAATTTGTTATCTATATATACACCCAGGAATCTTGTGAAACTGCTTTCATTGATTGTTTTCCCTTCTGACATCACATTATAGCTGTCCTTTGTTTTATTTTTTGTAACAAACTGAAGTAACTGTGTCTTTTCTACATTAAGTATTAGTTTGTTGGCATTAAACCACCTATTAATTTTCTTTATAGCATCATTTGCTATGTTTTCGAGGTTTTGTGCTGATGGATCTTTCAACGATATGCTAGTATCATCTGCAAAGAGCACTATGTGTTCATTATCACCTAGTATATGTGGAAGATCATTTATATAGATTAAGAACAGCAGAGGGCCAAGAATTGAACCCTGAGGCACACCACATTTAACTATACCCCATTCTGAGTTTATAACATCTCCTGTATTAGCATCTTTCAGTGATACACATTGCTTTCTATTTTCCAGGTATGATTTAAACCAAAGTCCTGGCTTACCACTAACTCCATAGTGATCTAATTTAACTAGTAGAATATCATGATCAACACAGTCAAAATGTTGTCTGAGAAGCATATTATCAGTATTCCTAACTTTTACATACAATTCCCTTTTATGTCTGCAAGATGTTTTGATACCAACTGTAACCCAATTTTTGTTTACTCGTTTTTGACCAATTGGAGCTAGTTTTGTAGGGAGACACCTTTCGTAAATTTCCAAAAACCTTTGGTGAAAGTAATTGAATTTATTATTTACCCCTTTTAATTTATAAACAGTGCTCCAGTCCTCATTGAGAAGTTCATCATTTAATGTTTTTATTGAATTGTTCTAACTCTGACAAATCCTTTCTTTTTGTTATTTTCATTTCCCACAATATCCAAAGTAATTATTTGAGCATTATGGTCTGACAAACAATTTTCCATTGGAATTGTTCCATTTATTTCTAATTTATTGTGTTCTACAAAAATGTTATCAATAATGGTACTATTATCTTTTTGTATTCTAGTTGGGAAATTTACAGTTTGATAGAGATTGAATGATCTAAGCATTCCTAGAAGATAATCTGTCTGGTTACATTCTACAGCAAAATTTATGTTGAAGTCTTCACAGAGGATAATTTCCCTTTTAGTACATGATAAGTTTGTTAGAACCGCTTCAAGTTTATTACAAAATTTACTGAAGTCTCCTGTGGGAGCCCTATAAACTGTCAGCACTATAAGATATTTGTTTTCTAATTCTAACTGTGTTGCACAACATTCAAAGATCTTGTTCTATACAGTATTTACTTACATCTAATGATTTTGTTTCAGTATTTTCTGTTACATATATTGCTGCACCACCCATTCTCATCTCTGACTTGCAATAACATGAAGCTAATCTATATCCAACAAATGGGAGGAGACATATTTCAGAATTCTTCAGATAATGTTCTGTCAGACATATGATATTTATGTTAATATTCAATGATTTTTGGGTTTCTTCTATAGATATTATCAACTCATCAAGTTTGCTTAAGATACCCCTAATGTTCTGATGGAACAAAGCTATTTTAGACTGACATTCTTTATTTTTGACTGTAATTTCATTATGTACATTTCTTAAATAACTCTTCCTACTCTTGACGTTTGGCCTAATAAAGACTGAGTCCTACCACCAATTACCACTGGGATGGGGTTCACATCCAACCTGCCTCTCCTGATGCTACTGGCAATCAGTTGCGTTAGCTTCTGCTTGCCCCGAACATTCAGGTGGAGTCCATGGGAGGTATGGTCACTCCGTGTTATGCAAGAAACATCTATCAGACCAATGTGTGTTCGGTCAGCCTGACACAATGCACGCTTCAGATCTGCCTGTGTACGCTGTACATGACCACGTATCCAAGGTTGATCATAACGTTTGAAGAGGTCAACAAAACCAACATTGGTGTGAGTGGTGTTTTTAGCAATGTTGTCAATGTCTGTTTCAACACAATAATTGAGATTTCTGGACAGACTATTTCCAGGACCCCCAACAATAATTATATGATTCTCTTTAGTAAGATCTTTCCCCAGGTTTGAAATTTCATCCACAACATTGCCAAGTTCTGCATTAGGCTTAAATATACTGCACACCTCAACATCAGAGCCCAGGCTTGACTGTAACATTGCACTTAAGCCTCTACCGTGACTACTTCCAAGCAATAACACCTTCTTGGATTTCTTTTTACGAGCTTTGCACAATGTGTGCTTTTTTACAGCTTTGTTGCAATGAGACAGCCCTGCTGTGGTATCTGATACATCCTCAGTTAGATTCTCCAACACCCCAAAAGCATTCGAAACTTCCAACTGAAAATTTGTAGAATGCAGGTCCTGGTGTTTCCCTCCAGTTTTGGCTGTAATCCACTCTAATTCCTTAACATTTAATGCTGCTTTTTCAGCCTTCAAAACATTGAGTTCTTTAGTTAATTCAGCCAATGTGGATTCGAGACAAGAGATCCTACTTTCTAGTTCCCTCTTTTCCTTGCTACTTTTGCAAGTCGAACAACTCCAAGGGGAGTGAAGCGCATTTTCAGCTTCCATGTAGCAACATTTCAGATGAAAATGAACTCTACAATCATTACAGCTGTTTCCCTGCTTTACAACCCTGCGACAGCCACCACACTTCATGCTCATTGACATATTATACAAAACAAAACAAAATATGAGCCCTTGAAGAGAATTGAAACTTAACCTATAAATACCTTTCCTTATTTTGCAATATAATTTGCACAAGGCACACCTTTCTCCTTTTACCATGCAAGCAAACCAATTTTAACAATAAACCTGTTAGTAACTCCTTGTTTCCTTCACTGATAAAATATTAATTCCCTTTAATGGGTATTAGTATAATGTAAACAAGACACACGTGTTTGAAACTTGTCGAACCAAAACCTTTTTCAACTACTTAAACTATGATACTTTTACTACACAGTGTTACTACACTCAAATTCGCTAAACACGCCACCAGACAAATATTTCTACACGTTATTTAATATTAAAAGTAGTTTAAAAGAGCTGGTATCAAATCACAACTTCCGCGAGTAACAAGAAAAGTATACGTATCCCATTAGACATCCTAACAGAAAAAATCTTTAGCAATGTTATAGGCGGCCTATTCTTTTATCTATTGCCTCAATTATCAGACGTTTTACGACAAAATAGAGAATATTCCGATTATTTAGTTAGTAACTAATTACAAATGCACTGTACTTTGGAATATTTTCTTTCACTGAATCTAAACACCTGATTCCATAAAAATGGTCCATGCTGATGGCGAATATTAGAATAGACAGTTAAATTACCAAAGAAATGTTTCACACGTATAGTGCATGATGTTATCAGAGCACTCCTGCTCTAGTGTTAATTATTGCACGTCGATCAGAAAAGCTCTTATCACAATGTGCTGTTTCTGGCCGATATGTTTTAGCTAGATCATGAGGACAAAATTTGTTCCAACAAAATATTTTAACATAGGAACAGCAGAACACTGGGAATGTGGGTCCGATCAACGGGGGCACCTGCAAATGTGCTTAAACCCCCTCACGGATTCCCCCAAACCACCCAACTCCATCACCACTGAGGGAACAAAGACTCTTCAGAACTACCCGCCATTACAGCGGGGATGTTGAGGCTGGGCACACTTCGCCAACCATGTGGGTGCCCGCGGGGAGCGACGGGGACGCGGCGCCTGCCACGGACCAGGCCGAAGAGGAAACCTGACCGTATAGCTACAGCCATCTCTGCGAGTCCAGCAAGCGCCCGGCCCCACAGGGAACGAGGCGGAAGCCGTAGCGGACCAAGCGCGACGTGGACCTATCCTTTTCGCGCGTTCCGCCACACCCGCTGCCAGCGCAAGAACCAGTAAATGTTGAGGTATATAATAAATGCAGCATTTTGACTTCAAATACTTGGTTGGAAGTGGTGGAAGAAAATATACAGTCATTAATTTTCTATTGCATGTAATTTTGGTTTCCTGTTGCATGAGTTAGATATTAAAAGAGAGCGGCCAATAATATCTTATGCCAGTTTCACTAGCCAATGAGCCATACATAATAAATGATTATTATGATAATGAGAATGAAGAAATTCCTTTACACAATGAAAATGAGGAAGAAAATGGGAAGGGAATCCATAAATTATCACAGATGAATACAGGAAGGCAGCGACAAACACATGAAGATAAACATAATTTTCAGCATAGTAAATTGTGTTCGTCTTAATCGTTATACTCCTGCCTTCATCTACAGCAAGTGATGGATTAACATTCCCTAACCTTCCTTATTATTATAACTGAATGCTAACACAAAATTGAAGGTCTACATGTAACTAGGGGGAACTAAAGTTCATCCTTGTAATGTAAATGTTCTATGGGGAGAGACCTCCAAAAATTAAGTCTGTCTTTGTAAGGTCCCTTCTTCATTTTAAGTGTCTCTCCAATTTCCAGGTACTCTAGTTCTTCATCTGATGTCACCTTTTTCCACTCCACTTCATCACCTCCTGGAGTAGGGTTCCTGGAAGCGAAATATAAACTAATATATTTTCTAAAGTTCAAATACAAGACACGCCTTTAAACCAGATATGTGGAATATATAATGATGTTCATTTTAATACCTGTATTTGGAACAAAACATATGAAACATTCTTTTACGGCTCAGGATTACATTAAATTTTATAGTAGATCAGAAAATATGAGCCTAGTTATTAGTGTATTAACTGTTCTCAAAAAATAGAAAAGTATTAAGTGTGGAAATGTGACATGAGTATTTGACAATAAAAATGAAATATTATGCTTTTAAAATTGCAACACAGAAAAAACCTTATTTCCTTTACTAGCATGACTTGATGAATATGTTATATTCTTCTGAGGGGTTTAAGCAAGGTCACTAGTGGTGTGAATGGATACAGGACAAGAAATGGGCAGAAATTTGCACATAACATTTTTTTGAAGGACAATCCCAGCATTCATGTTAGTGGTTTCAAGAAACCATCCAAAACAAAAATCTTGTTGTCTAGATGGGGAATTGAA
>JARYHS010006945.1:0-12000 GCA_031002005.1 Vandiemenella viatica
CAGTGGATCGGGTTCGACTCTTGGTCTGGGCGTAGCTGCCTTCCTAATTGAGGTGTTTAGGCGGTTTCCCGCAATCATCAAGGCAAATGCTGAGGCGGTCTCCAGTCTCAGCGTTATAAGCTACTCGTTTCGGAAACAAAAATACACTTATCACACTGAGCACAGTTACATCTTTCGCAGACAAATGGTAACACAACATTTCTCCGACAGTGTAAATGCTTCGGATCAGACAATTTCGGTTCTATCATGGGATGGGGCACGCACCCTCCTACCCTCATCATTACACACAGGATGCCTACGGGAAGGTACAGGTGTCTTATAGTCCGCCAAGTCCGATAAGAAGAAGGAAAAAAGTGTTAATCTACAGCTTTAAAGTAGTCATTAAAACGTCGAACAATAAAATAACAGTAAACTGTTAAATAAGAGATGGCAAAAGTATTTTTCTTTTGTAAGTCTGCAAAAGTTTATTATCTACAATCACTGAACATCAACAAATAATTTATACTGATTACTGCTAAATTAAAGACTGTCAACGATGTTATGCATAGGTATAAGCTATCGCTAAATTTCAGTTCGACAAACGTTTTTATCTTGTTCATTGATATCAGGTGTTAATGAAGTACTGCGCCATCACTTCTGTTGTATAGTAAACTGTATCAGATTTCACAATAATGTTCGGAAGAACGGAAATTTAGAAAAAAATATCATTTCAGTAAGGATGACATCGTTTTCAGTTTTAATTAAAACAATTGTTGCATATAATGTTGCAGTTAACTACTGTAAAAAAAATAAAAAAAAAAATTCGCTAAATAGTTGTTATTACTATACACTAAAGAATCTATCAATATATAATCGAGTGAATAACGATTAATGTGTTTCTACCATTTTTGCGAAGGCTTCAGCTAGCTGATTCGCTTTGACACCATTTCCCTTCCGGTATGATGGGTAAACTGTGATGATTTGTAACTATGGTCATCAACCTGAGTATTTGTTCCATCAGTGAGCTGAATATTTCTCATTTTAATTGTTATTAGTATCTCAGGTAAGGGTTTGGGAGAGACTATACTAGTCTTTTCCAACCAAATGTCAACCTCTCCTTCACGTGGTGCACCCTGTTTGCACGGACGAGGCTCTGGCGACTGAAAGATTCCCGGTATAAGGAGTCACCCACTGCTTGCCAACGGCCTCCGAAAGGAGGGCGGAAGAGCGGGGAGCGGTTCAGGGCACCCTCTTGCCCTTGGGGTTGGAAACGGCCCCTAAAGGCGGATGAATCAGAAATGATCAACGGCATGGGGATGCAGAAGGCAACGGGAAACCACTGCATTAAAGACCCAAAGGGTATCCCGAGGACATGTAATCCTCTCAAATTACATATATCATGATGGCTTCTTCCTGGGTAAAATATTCCGGAGGTAAAATAGTCCCCCAATCGGATCTCCGGGTGGGGACTGCTCAGGGAGGAGTCATCAGAATGGATAGAAACATTCTACGAGTCGGAGCGTGGAATGTTAGAAGTCTGAATAGGGCAGGTAGGTTAGAAAACTTAAAAAGGGAGATGGAACAACTTAAGTTAGATGTTGTTGGGATTAGTGAGATTAAATGGAAGGACGCACAGGATTTCTGGTCTGGGGAACACAGGATAATTAGCACACAAGCTGTCAATGGAGTCACTGGTGTAGGATTTGTAATGAACAAGAAAGTAGGGAAACGGGTGAGTTATTATGAACAATTTAGTGACAGGATTATTTTGATGAGGTTAGAAACTAAGCCCGTCCCAACCACATTAGTACAAGTATATATGCCAACGTCACAGGAAGATGACGAAGAAATAGAAAAAATATACGCTGAAATTGAAGAATTAATCCAATATGTGAAAGGGGAGGAAAATCTAATAATCATGGGTGATTGGAATGCAATAGTGGGAGAAGGAAAAGAGGGGAATACTGTAGGAAGTTTTGGTCTAGGAGAAAGAAATGAGCGAGGAAGCAGGTTGCTAGAATTTTGTGAAAGATATAAGCTAGTAGTGGCGAACACACTGTTTAAGAACCATGCAAGAAGAATATACACCTGGAAACGTCCTGGGGATACAGGCAGATATCAGCTAGATTATATCATGGTCAAACAGAGATTCAGGAATCAAGTTCTAGACTGTAAAGCGTACCCAGGAGCAGACATAGACTCGGACCATAATTTGATAGTAATGAAGTGCAGGCTGAAATTCAAGCGAATAAGGAAGCAGTATAAGCAGAACAGACTGGAAGTGAATAAACTGAAACAATCTAGCACAAGAGAAAAATTTGCAGAAATGGTAGACTTAGGTCTAAGAATTAACTGTGAAAGGAGCTCAACCGAGGACGAATGGAATGCATTAAAGACCGAAATAATGAAAGCTGGCAAAGAAACCTTAGGCTTTAGGGAACAAGCTGCCCGAAAACCTTGGATCACAGAAGAAATTTTGCAGCTGATGGATCAGAGGAGAAGGTACAAAAATGCTCAGGATGAAGCAGGAAGAGAGCAGTACAGGCAATTTAGAAATCAAATAAATAGGAAATGCAAAATAGCAAAAGAAAAATGGCTACAAGAAAAGTGTGAAGAAGTAGAAAAGGAAATGGTTCGTAGGAAAAGTAGATGTTGCATATAGAAAGATCAAACAGAATTTTGGAGAAATGAAGAAAAGAGGTATGAACATTAAAGCTGCCGATGGGAAACCTCTTTTAAGCTCAGAAGATAGAGCTAACAGATGGAAGGAATACATTGAGAAACTGTATGATTGGGGACGACTTGAACAATAGTGTATTGGAAAAGGAAGGCGATGTCGACATGGATGACTTAGGAGATCCTGTTTTGAGGACAGAATTTAATAAAGCTCTGAATGACTTGAAAGCAAATAAGGCAGTTGGAATTGATGAGATCCCTGCAGAACTTCTTAAATCTCTAGGAGAGGAAGGAATCGAAAGATTATTCAAGCTGATATCAAAAAGTTATGAAACAGGAGAAATTCCAACTGATTTTAATAAAAATATCATCTTCACACTTCCAAAGAAAGCACAAGCCGACAAATGTGAGAATTATCGCACCATTAGTCTAACATCACATGCTTCAAAATTACTGACCAGAATAATATACAGAAGGATGGAAAGGGTAGTAGAAGAGATAGTAGGTGAAGATCAGTTTGGGTTTAGGAAAAATCGCGGTACAAGGGAAGCAATTCTGTCTTTAAGATTAATACTTGAAGGGCGGATCAAGAAAAACAAAGATACTTTTATGGCATTTGTTGATTTAGAAAAAGCTTTTGATAATGTTAGGTGGGACAAGATGTTCAAAATTTTAAAGAAGTCAGGTCTAAAGTATCGAGATAGAAGAATACTCTATAAACTATATAAGAATCAAGTGGCTGTAATAAAAGTAGAGAATCACGAGAGACATGCATCAGTTAAAAAGGGTGTGAGACAAGGTTGTAGTCTATCCCCGTTAATATTCAACTTGTATGTAGAAGAAGCAATGAAGAAAGTCAAAGAAAAATTTCCATGTGGCATAAGTTTTCAGGGAGAAAAAATCAGTATGCTACGATTTGCTGATGACATTGTCTTATTAGCAGAGAGGGCTGAGGATATTGAGAAGTTATTGAATGGCATGAACAAAATACTGAAGGAAGATTTTGGACTGAATATAAATCAAAGTAAAACAAAAGTGATGAAATGTAGCAGAAATGATACCAATACTAGCAGATTAAATATAAAAATAGGATCGGATGCAATAGGAGAAGTGAGTGAGTTCTGTTACTTGGGAAGCAAAATTACAACCGATGGCCGAAGCAGGAATGATGTTAAAAGCAGAATAGCACTAGCAAAAAGAGCCTTCATGAAAAAGAGAAACCTTTTAGTTTCAAATATTGATCTAGGAATTAGAAAGAACTTCTTAAAACTCTATGTGTGGAGCACAGCACTTTACGGTAGCGAAACATGGACTTTAGGAATACCGGAAAGAAAGAAACTTGAAGCATTTGAAATGTGGTGCTACAGAAGAATGCTGAAAATTAGGTGGACAGACAAAGTAAGAAATGAACGAGTTTTGGAAATGATGGGTGAGAAAAGAAGTTTATGGAAGAAGCTTACAGGAAGAAGAGACAGGCTGGTAGGTCATATTTTGAGACATGCTGGATTGGTTAATTTGTTAGTGGAGGGAACAGTTGAAGGTAAGAACTGTAGAGGTAGACAGAGATTAGAATATATGAAGCAGATAATTGAGGACGTGGGTTGTAAGGGGTATGTAGAAATGAAGAGGTTAGCACAGGATAGGAAGGGATGGAGGATTGCATCAAACCAGTCTAAAGACTGACGACAGCAAAAAAAATTTATTTTAATTTTCTTTGCTTTCACTGCGTAATATTACTGAGCCTATGAGTTCAGCAATTGTGCGAACCATTCAAACGTTTTACAACCGTCTGAATCACAAAAAAAGTGCAAAAACACTTGAAGATTTTTGATCAAATGGTCTAGACCGTGGTTGCTAAAAGATATTTCTTTTCTCATACCAAATTAATAGGCGAATAACGCTTTGAGTCTGAAGATTTTTGCATCTATTTGAGTATGGGCGAAGCAGTTGCCAAATTTAACTACACCAATAATTCAGAGAGCAGACACTGATTGAAATTTTTCTGTTAAAATTTTATGCGCGTGAGATGTAGCATTGCAGTCGCTGTAAGGTTTAAAATTCCAAGAACACGCAAACGACTTGTATTGTTCAATAAATTCAAAAAGAAATTCTTTTGCTTTGGGCATTTTGAACAAACAATAAGCCAAATAAACAACAATGAACACAAACTGAATGATTATTTGTATTGCTGGAATATCTGAGATTAATAAACCAATCAACATGAAAGTTGGCACATACAATATATGTATTTTTTAATGGAAAAATTTCTGATTAATAAAAATTCAAAACACACACCCTCACCCTGTTTTACACCCCTTAAATTTTATGCAAACCCACTTTACAGTTTAAAACAAACAGAAAAATTCTGTCTACATTTTGTTTATAGAAACCCAACCCCTCTCCCTCTTTCAATTACCTTTATTTTTGTCAGTGTTCCTTATACAAACCCACAGTTTTTATCTGATATTGTTGGAACTTGGCACACATATACTTTAAACAAAGAGAAAAATACTGTATACGTTTGGTTTACAAAACCGACACCCTCTCTCCCATCCCCAAAGGAAAATTTATATGTGCGACAATTCAGTTTTTTACAAATATCTAGAAACCGTTAGCGAACTTGGCCAAAGCTGATGGTGATGCGCAAGCCAGTTTGTGCAAACGGCAGGAGCGGGTAAACGCACCTTAAGACTATCAGAAATCATTCACAATCATCACGAAACACTCGAGATAAAAATTAAAGATATTTATAGGTATTTACACAGAGAATTATTAACATAAACCAGACCAAACAGTTTAGAATTGTGCTCCAAACATCGTGGCTCACCTCAATACTTACAATTACAGAACTTTAATTAATGTTTCAAACGTAATACTGTCATTGATCGTATTACATACCATTTACACAGTTTCTGTACATAAAACAATGTTTACTTCATAGGTAGCAGAACTCATTAACTTCTTCTATCGCATCCGATCCTATTTTTATATTTAGTCCACTATTACTGCTATCATTTCTACCAAATTTCATCACTTTTATCTTGCTTCGGTACCTTCAGTATTTTGTTCATGCCATTCAGTAAATTCTCAATATCCTCAGCCTGTTCTGCTAACAGGACAGTGTTTCATATGCAACGAATGGATGAGCTTGCGTTGCACTGACCATGTATGTCAGTTAGTATCTCTATCTCTCTTTTCTTTTTTTGTTTCTGGCTTTACACTTCGATTTCATTAGAGGCGGAAAAGGACTGGGGGCAAGCAACAGAAGGAATTAGGCCATGGCCTATTTAAAGGAACCTTCCCGCCTCTTACCTGGAGTGATCTAGGGAAATAATGGAAACTCGAATCTGGATGCGTGGACGGGGATTCAACCCGCGTCCTCCCGAATGCGAGGCCAGAGCGGAACCGCTCGCCCACCACACTTGGTTTCTTCCTCGAAACCTCACCTTTGTGTGATTTTCCTGACTCCGTTCCTGCACATTTAGCGATCCTAATTCTTTCAGCTATCTACTTCCATATCAAATTTGTTAAAATAACTCATTATTTTACAAAAACCATAAACCCCAGGAAATCAGTATAGATATGCTTACAATTTTTAGGTCGGTAGTATCAGATGTAAAGGCGGTAGTTAGATGTTTTTGTGGTATTTTTGCCAAAATATTGTACAAATCGTGGAACAAAAACGACAATCCAAACATTTTAAAGGCCGACCCATGAACATTTTCCAAAGAAAATTTTTCATTCAGCCATCCGACAAACTCTGTAAATATCTTCACCCCCAGATATTATAGTAGATTTTCCAAATTTTACATTATAATAAGGATAATAATAAGAAAAAAATAGCACAATAATAAATTTCAAAATTTACGGTGCTTCGTAAACTGTCAAAGATTACGGGAAAGGTACAGTATAAACATCCTTACCGAGTTTCGTAAAATTACTGAATGAGTGGTTTTAACAAATTTATTGATTTAGCAGATAATTATTTTTGACATAAATAAAACGATGTATATCATTCAATAGAGAGTTTATCGTTATCGATTCGGGAAGCAATTGTACCGTGAAAATTATTTACTTGAAAATTTTTAAAGTTTTTCGAACTCAGCAGTAAATTTTTCATTTTTTGTTTTTGTTTTTTTTGTTTGTTTGTTTGTTATATTTACGTGTACCAGCTGAA
Source organism: Vandiemenella viatica (assembly GCA_031002005.1). Classification (NCBI taxonomy): domain Eukaryota; kingdom Metazoa; phylum Arthropoda; class Insecta; order Orthoptera; family Morabidae; genus Vandiemenella; species Vandiemenella viatica. The sequence continues at coordinate 6,833 of JARYHS010006945.1, forward strand.
CTACAATTTCGCTAAACAAACAATAAAATCTATTTTAAAAATCACATGCAGCATATTTTTTGTGAATGCTATTTGTTACACAGCCTGTGAAGGTTACTTTCAGTGTGTGTGACTCACGATTGACAACGCTGGTTTGAAGCCATGTTAAACAACTATTCTTTCCACTAGAAGCAGCATCCCCACTGGTATTGTTAATTCTTACCGGAAAACGGTCACAGCAGTAACTGTACGGAAATCATCGACTGTTCACATCCGTAAAAGTGGAATCATTAACGAAATAGGTTAGCAGCTTAAGAACCACAAAAGATATGTGGCATGCGACATAGAATATGTTCTAGGTACTGTATAGCATGCGTATTTGTCAACCATCAACACAGGTGTTTTCTGTAAGTGCGTTACAACAAAATCGCTCCGAATGCCCGGGGTGAATACTGGCTGCCGAAGCAAAGTGTCTGTTCCCCAAGGGGGCTTCCATTAATTACGTGGACATTTTTTTAATTACTCTGGACTCCCCTTCTTCTTGGTGAGCATCGGTGAGTACTGGTGAGCACTGGTGACCATTGGTGAGCACTGGTGAGCTCTGGTGAGTACTGGTGAGGACTGGTGACCATTGGTGAGCACTGGTGAGCACTGGAGAGCATTGTAGTGATCTAGGCGATCACTTGCCCAAATACTTCATATTAATTTCGAAGACGGTACCCAGGGCGGGCGAGCATGAAAAAGTTAAGCAATAGAGCTATGACCTGGGAAGTAGCACGCATATCAGCAAGCCAGTTGCCAAGCGCTTGCCATTACTGCAAGCTGGCAAAGTGACTTCATACAACAGGTTAGCGAGGAGTATTGTCCTCTCCACATAGTGTTCATAGGAAGGGGAAGTAACTATTTAAACCCTGGGGGCAGGGGTCTGTCTGCTCTCTACGAAAGGCTTTCGACGTACCACATCGACGCGGCGCCACCGGGGCGACTGTCGCAGAAAAGAAGATGATGCCTGCATCTACTACTAAGGTGGGCTCTACTGTGATAGCTGGTGTGGTCATGTAAAGAGTCAATCATTTGGTCATATTTAAATGGGCATAATCTTGTAAAGTCTTATCAATATTCCAGTTAGTTTGGGCTGCGAGGCGCCCATAAGTTACCTGCTCGCCCTTGGCGGCCCTGTGGATTTATCCGTGAACGCATAACCATTTTGTTGTAAAGTCAATTAAACATTGTAGATATTCACATATGCCATCAGACATTGCTCGTCTAAATAAAGGTGTAAATATGTAACTGCCGTTACAGTAATTTAACCTCCATTCTTATACTAATATTTCAATGTACAGAGCCATGAAACCTGTCAGGTGTTGCAATAGGAAACCTATGACAAATATTCATATCAGAACAGTGGTCGATCTTCTATGGTTGGCCCTTATCCACGGCTCCGTGGAAGGTTACCCTGTCGGCTCTTATCAATCAGCTGGCGGGGGTCACTACAGCACTGGTGAGCACTGGTGAGCACTGGAGAGCACTGGTGAGCACCGGTGAGCACTGGTGAGCACATGTGAGCACAGGTGAGTACAGGTGAGCACAGGTGAGCACAGGTGAGCACAGGTTGACGTGAGCTCCCTCCACCCTTGGTGAGATTCGGTGTGATGTCGTCGGACCCTCTCCCAACCCCGCCCCCCACCCCTATTTGCGCTGAAGTAATTTAGATACTCCCTCCAAAAAATCAATACTAATAGAAGGTCAGATTGTTCGGCAGAACAGTAGCGGCCAAAGATTTTACCCTCTATATCCCATATGTAGCATGTCATCGCAACCTACGATGAAGTTGCCTTCATTTGTATCGTAATGATTCACTATATTTTTAAATTTCGGACACACTTTATTGAAAAATATGTTTTTCAATTGAATCCACGTATTAATTGTTATATGTTTTTCTTTATTTATATTCGTTTGATGTAAATTTTTTATTTACACTCTCTGTCCATAGATGTGGCTATTAAAGCAAAGTATATATTATCTGTTTGGTGTGTCTTAAGTGGTAAATTAAAATTTGAAACCAACCACAAAGAAAGGCGTGTGTTTAAATGAGCATGTTGATTTTGAAGAGGCTTGTGCAATGGATGAGATGGATGCGAAATATGAAAGTTTCTTAATAACACTTCTATATAGAAAAGAAAGTGCAAAGAAATTAACTGCCAAAACACTGAACCCAAAATTTTTAATGGGCGTCGAGGTTATTTATATTCGATGTAGATGTTTCCATTATGTTTTCTGTCATAGGTGTCACTCTTAAAGCTAACTACTAACGAATATGTACAACATTACAGTGTTAAAAATCAAGGTTATCGCGTTACTTAAAAACAGTTCTGTTTTGTTAAGCAACTGCAAAGAAATGGACTGCATTCAACCCATTATTCCTGATGTCTTAGAATCTAGAATGACAATGGTTGACGAATATAACACGTTTTGTGGATATTCCTCCTAGATGCATTAGGTGATTTGAGTGATAGATTTAGCAGAGTTGAAAGACAGATTAGACTTGAAGCCGTGGACTGTGGGAACATTGAGAAAGCAGAGGGAAGTAATCACGATCCTCCCCACTTGGCTCCACACGCCTCGGAGACGCATTAAGCCATCCGCATTTGTCTCCGGAGCCTCGCATCTGCTCCGCCGTCGCTCGCAGCTGAAAGTTGAAATCGGGCGAGTAATTTGAGCGGGCAAGGCCCGGGGCAGAGTCCATTTAACGGGCATCACCAGCAGCAGTCGGCCCTTGATTACAGCCCGCCCTGGCTCCCGGCACAATCTCAGCTCGGTCCGCAGTCCTGAAGGTGATTCACTGCGAAACTAGTTATCATATAGCTCCGGCCAGATTGACATCTTACCTCGTTATAATATAACCAGCTCACAAGTCTGTCAAAATGACAGTCTGAACACAGTGTTTTAAAGTTCATTTTCTCGCAGTTGCTTAGCTAAGTTGAATTAATGTAAAGGGAAAACTTCTTCTTTAGGCACTTCACCGAGGCTTAAGCAGTGCAATTTCGCACTGCTACTTGCCATTCGGGAGGAACAGGGTTAAACCCGGTTCGGCCATCCTGACTGAGGTTTTCCATGGTTTCCCTCAGTCACTCTAGGCGAATGCTGGGATGGTTTCCTACAAGGCCACGGCGAACTTCCATCACCCTTCCTCCCCGTAGACTAGTAGGCTGAAAAGAGTCTCCGTGACTCTCCATCAGCCCGTCTCCCAGCCTTCAGCTGGAAGGAAAAAAAATTAAAAAAAAAACTTAGGCACTTTGGGCGATTTTTGGATGGATTATATCATATGAGTTCCAGTCACCGACATGCATGACTTTTGCAAGTGTGATATACGCCTCGAGAGCTTTTTGTTGGGTTAAATCCTATGAGTTCGCGGTCACTTAACATGCTGTAATAGCAGTATATTGGTAGCTATAAGCATGACGTGTTGCGCTTGGACAGCAGTGAAAGTAGAGTACAGGTTACTAGCTGTTACCCGACTTCGTACGCGTGGATTTAGAATTGATTGCTAGAATTGTATACACAAAGCTGAAAGTTACCTAAGATATGTCGGTAAACGCCATCGATATACCATTCTTCCGTCGAACCTGTCTCATGACTAAACTGTTATTCATATCAGAAAAAGTATCCTATTCGTTCCTAAAGATACAAAGTATTTTCCTTGTCATCAGTATACACATATAGTCATCTCGAACGTAAAAAAAAAAAAGACGGAACTTACTTTCGCATATACAGTATAATACTATTAGTTTAGATCACACAAAAAACTGCCTGTGGAACCAGTATACCCTGAATAAAGTAAAAGCCTAGGCACTATTCTATCGCCAAAGAACATGGTATCCTTACTACAAAATCCTAGGCTTGCTCAACTATGAAAAACAATTTATAAAAATTCTTGTTCCCAGTGAGGGTTCAACCCAAGACACGAGGGAGTTTTTTCTTAGGAAGCAAGCCTTACCCACTGCGCTAAGCTGCATTGCTCTCTATCAGTACGCATACAGACACATATAGATATTATGCGTTTGTCTTTCACAGTTCAGATTGTTTTCATAATTCAATCACAATATGTTCTTATCTATAGAGAGTATAATATCCCATGTCCATCCTAATGTCAAATAGGCATCTACTTGTCAAATTTCATCACGATTTTTGAGTAGCCGTTTAGGCCCAAGAAAGGTAACAAACAGACAGACGGATTTACTTTCGCATTTATAATATTAGTATAGATCCTTATATACGGCGCGCGCGCAGCTGCCTGTGTACACATCGTAGAGTATTGCCACACTACATCGAAATATATTTGCGAGAAGTTGGAACCGTGGCTCGCACACATGGTTGGTGCAAACAAAGGTAACGGTAACTGCCCGCCTGTGTTCCGGAATGCGACCTTGGGCCGCGTAGCTCTCAGTGAAGCAACAAAGTGTGCCACTAGGGCGACGCGGTGGGGATGGTACAGTGGATTGCGAGCTGTGTGGTGGGTGCGTGGCCAGCCTGCAGGAAGACCTGTGCGGCGAGTAACGCCGGTCCAGTGTGTAGGTGCTCTTGTGTTCCATATCGTTATCCGAGTGGACGTGCGTCTCTGACTGACAGCAGATAATGGAATCGTCCCGTCGCACGACTGCGGGCAGCAGACTCGGCGCCTTCTTCTAAATGGCAACTCCGATGGTACGGTGATCACCGTAAATCATTATCGAATTACTATTACTATTACTCCGCGATTCACTGAAAGTGTGTGGTGGAGGGTGCATTGCACCTATCCGAAAGGGTAATAGTTTGGAAGGGATATTAGGGATATGGCAGGAGGCGCCCATGGGTTATTGTGAGGAACCATCCCAGCATTCGCGTGGAGCGATCTGGGAAAACCATGGAAAACCCAGATCAGGATGGCCGGAGAGCTTTATCGAAAGCTACTCGTGTCCGATTTTAAGTTTACTCGCCCGGTAAATCCTTTCTGTTCCATTCCCTAATCCCTCGTGGAAAAAATCAATACAGAAAAGAATCGGTTCTAGCCCTGATTTCTCTTATCTTCTTTTCACGGTCATTCGGAGATACGAATGTTGCTGGTAGCAATATTTCTTTGCTGTCATTCTGAAATATGTCAGTCGTGAATTTTTCAATTAGCTTCCGTCGAGAGCAACGCCTTCTGTGTT
>JARYHS010006948.1:0-24999 GCA_031002005.1 Vandiemenella viatica
GCTCCAGACGGCAGTCGTCCAGGACCCAGTGACCAGCTGACGGTGGTAGTGACGCTGCTGACGTAGCTGATCACCGCCCTCATGCCATGTCAACACCGAAACACCAATCAACGATAAACAAACTCATGACTTGACCACAAAGCCACTTCAAAAAAAAGTATATTCAGTTAGCAGTAGAAGGCTCTAAACCTGGAACTGCATCAACAACATGGCGTAAGCCAAGAGATGACGCTGCTGCTGCCTCCGGCACTTCACCAGAATATGGTGACAGAGTTTCCAATCATTGAAACATCGTGTGAAAACACCCTGCTCACGCGGCTAGTAACCTGAGAAGACTATATTAAATCTCAACGCTGAGAGAAACTTCTATCTTATATACGGCCTTTGGAACTTATGACATGCTTAGTCTAATTGCTTTCTTGCTAGGTTTTGGCAGGGTTTGAATCAGGGCCATTATGTCACTGAGGTTGAGTTCATTTTTTATAAAATCTTTCCTCAAATCAGTATACTGATTGCATCTAAACAAACAGTGGTAAACGTCCTCAAGTATATTGCAGTGTTGACATTTCAGAGAATTTGCCATCCTCATGATGAACATTTTCTCTCTTAGAAGGGCATGACCAGTTCGAAACATGCTACTCAAAGTTGTTTACCTTCTGTTAATCTGTTGCTGTGACTACCAAGGATTATAATCTACATAACCCGAGATGGCACTGAACCAAAGTCCTTTCTCCTGTCCCTCCTCTCGCCATTTTCTGTACCTGTCTTATTCAGTTATCTGTGAGATACAGGGCTTTTAGTCTGTGTAATGTCCCGACCTTGTCTATAGTTATGGCTTAGGCCCTCCTCACATTACGCAATTCTGATGCAACGATTTGATATTTGAATATCGTCGATTTCAGTTACCTGCAAGTATGATACCCACAGGCGACCTATTACAACAGACTGACTATATTGTGAAGTGATACAATCTCTTCAGTCTCCCTCTAACTGCTGTGGCTTCTGAGTTTTTCATGATGTCAAGTAACGATGATGTCACTGTCGCCTATTATTACTACAACTATTATGGAAAAAGAAAAATCCGAAGAATGTGGTGCCATTCTTAAATCATACATACAAGTGAAAAAGAGAGAAAAATATAATGTATACACTTTATCATTATTCTTGGCTGCCACTGAAAAATTCTATCACTCTTATCTTGCACAATCCTACATCAATGTCATCCTAAGAAACAGTAACGCAATACTGACTCATCAGTATTGCGTTACTGTTTCCTGGGATGACATTGATATAGGATAGTGTAAGATAAGAGTGATAGAATTTTTCAGCTGCACCCAAGAATAATGATAAAGTGTGTACATTAGGTAAATAAACAAATTTAAGAAGCGATAACAACCAGTGGCGGCCCTACGGCGGTGCGAGCGGTGCGACCGCACCGGGCGCCATCATATGGGGGGCGCCGAAAATGCAGCGAGAGATCGTCTTGGCGAAAAATAAATGCTATAATAATCCATCTTTCTGTTCACATATTTTTTTAATACATAAATCATCCGGAAGTGTTTATAAACGTAAGATCTTCCGTTTAATATATAGTCCATGTCAGCTAGAGTAACTCTATTCGAGAGAACCACAATTCGTCCCATAGTTAGTACTCTCCGGTCCCGCAGCGCGCCTTCCGCACCTGTTTCCTTCCTTTTCGGCTGTAGTCTTGCAGTACATACACCAGTGGTGGATCTACGAATTTTCGGAGCAGAGTCAAATACCGGTGACTGCCACCCCTTCAAGTGTGAATTTATGCATTTGCCGCCCGAAGCAGTTTAAAGCTATTCTTTGATTTTGTCGCCCCTTTAATGTTTGTCGCTCAGGATAGTAGAGCTAAGAAAGAAGGTCACTACTCGCGAATTTATCACTTACCGCCCCTTTAAACATGATTTTGACGCCCGTGGTAAGCGCCCAGGTTTGCCCCTCTAGACCCGGCACAGTCATTTGCATGTGGGTGCATGTGCATGAGGCGAGATTCAATCTACTTATTTCCTTTACAATGTTAGACCTTAGGTGATTGCAATTAATGTTGGTAGCGTAAATATTTACAAAATATAATGTGTCTTTTATAGAAATGTCGCTACTTTTTTTTTCCCTTTAAAAAGAAACTAAACCAAGGCGAAACTGAGGAGGCTTCAAAATTTCTTGCAAAATGTCATCATTAGTTCAACACCTGACGGAAGAAAATTTATTTTATAGAAATTCTTCAGAAGAGGCTCATAATAATAAAGAATAGCATACCGTATACAAGAAGATTTTGCTATGGCCGCAACATCGTCTACACTTCAAGATGGGATATAACAGACATACCACCACCATCGCAAATTATGATGATATTTCAAAATGATCGCTCATTGACCCTGCAATCAGAGATGAAATAATTATTCCAGCAACGAAAAATCCAAGAAAAATAATGGACGTCATTTCTCTAAAGCATATTTTCAAAGAATAATATCAAGTGTAGAAACTTATAATAGAAAATGGCTTGTTTATTCTAAATCTGCAGATAAAGTATATTTTTTTTACTCTTATTTATTCAACAGAAGGTCTCTTATTTTTGAAAAGAAGAATTTGATGACTGAAGCTACTTATCTCAAAACTCACGAAACTTCCTCAAATCGCCAGCACACCATGCTGAGTTGGATAAAAGCGTTGATTAGAATGATGAATTTTAGTATAATAGACAAGCATTTGTAAATACGGATTGAAGACGAAAAATCACAAAGGGTTTCTATCCCCGAATGAATGATGTCCAAAATATTCTTTTTAACATGCAATAATTCTTGCTCAGGGGAAGCTTTGGATCTAAAACACTAAAAACTTCTAATAATGGTAACTAACTGGATATATTGCAACTGCTAGGAAAATATGACCTTGTGATGATGAAGCATTTCCGCCATATTGCTAATAAGGAGACTAATGTCTATTATTTTGGAAAATGTATTTAAAACGATTGAAGTTATTTATAAATTTTTTACTATGGTTAAGTCATCTAAATACTTTTCCGTCACACTGAATTGAACTCCTGATGTCAATCTCGTCGAACAATTATCTTTAACATAGCTTTTGTTGACACTAATGATGACGAAGTCAAAGTCCGTTGCTTACAAGCTGGTATGTGACTCTTCAAACCTGGGAGCTGGATTCACTTGTCTGTATATTAATGATACTTTGGAAAAGTTCGTTTTGGATATGAACGATTTTCGAGATCAAAGATGTGACAATGGATCCAATATGATAGGAAGAAACAAAGGTGTCCAAAGCAGAATTCTGAACCAATATCTTCTCAAGCGTTTTTTAATTCAATTAGCCGTCATTAGATTAGGTAATAGCATGAACCGCCAAAATATCAGTTAGATTGGATTCTTTGTCCGGATTTCTTTAAAAGTGTTTGTCCATTCTCTCAATCAACACATCAATGGGAAGTGGTATGCAAGAACTTAGGACTATCGCCAAAAAATTGCGAAATTCATTTGAAGAATAGAGTTTCGAGCCTTGCTGCAGATCGTTATCAGTTTATCACTATTCTTCAGTTCGTGACGCCCTTCCGGAAACGAATTATTCACTTGCAGCAACAGAGGTCTTGTCCCTGAGCCTGATCATGGAGCAATTTGAGTTCATAGTTATAATGGTGATTTGGTATTACACATTGTTTCAAGTATTATTGTAAGCTATCCATGATGAAAGTGGATCCATGAAAAGCTTCACAGTTGCAGTGAAAGATCCCGGAATTTGAGAGATAGTACCGGAGTTATTTGCCTTCTCTGATAACAGCTGGAGAAATTGCTTCTCAGACTGGGACATATCTTTTTATTAAGCTAGTCAGAAACCAAAGGAGGAAGAGATTTTTTTGAGTACGAGGCCGTAGGAGAGATAGCAACAGATTCCGAAGAATTGTTTACAGTCACTGTGCTTTAGCATCTGATCGGTACAGTTAAAGAAGGCGCAGGTCACTCAATTTTCACAACTATCTAATCTTAATTATACAGTGTTGTTCTTACAAATTATCAAAACAATTCCTGAATTGGAATAATCCTGTGCAGATTTAGAAATGAGTTGAACTAATGGAGAAAAAATATTGGGTTGTGAATAGACAGAGGAACTTTCTAACTGAAACTGTTGTTGGTGGTACTTGAATCAGTAGTAGAACCAATAAAAGTTCAACTTGTGAAAGAAAATAGTTGGCAGGATATATTTCGGAATGTATGGACAGCACTTTGAATTTTGTTAACGACACCTGTAACTGTTGCTAAATTAGACTGAAGTTTAAGTAAATTAAAATTGATTAAAACTTATTTACGGTAAACTCGGACTCTACATAGACTTTCCAATCTTTCAATTTTATCTATAGAAAATGTTTCTAAACGACAAAAACGAGGAAGTTGGCAATCTAGGCCCTTTAGATATGATTTTATTTCTTCATTTGTTTGTTTTTAACATTTTTCTTAAAAACTATTTAATTTGACGTATACGTGATGTGAGCATTGCGTACGCAATAGTAGCGTAAATTAACCTTTTCAAACATATAGTGTTCTTTTTCACTGTTGTTTCTCATTCATACCATTGCTATTATATAGACTACTCTGATCTTTCTGAAGTTTGAGTTATTATTAAGTTATGAAGACCGTTTTTTTTTCCTCGATTGGAATTCGTAACACATTCATATATGTATTCATATTCGAATCCCACGGAAACTACTTTATGCTAAGCCAACCAGCCGTTTCGACGTGAAACAGTAACAAATATCAAAGAAGACAAACTATTACATTTGTAATTTTTGTGGGATGTAAAAAATGAATGGCATCTTCAGTCTGTCTATATGGACACCTTAAACAGGAATAAGCGATTAGTCATTTGAGGCGCCACAATGAGATCTCGCACCACCTGAAAAACTTGCTAGGGCTGCCTCTGATAACAACCACATATAAAATTTTGAAATTAATACTAGTAACTATCTAGCATTATTGAAATCATATGCAATAATCCATTAAAGACAAACAATAATTAAAATCCTCTTGAAATAGTTTAAAAGATAAAAAAAAAAATTACTTGATACTAATTACATGCACTCTTTTCTCAACTTCACCCACAAACTTCACGTCGAATGTGTAATCTTCCACCTTAGTTTCATACTTGTGACGAAACTCGCAACAGAAGCAACTGACAGCCGACTTCCTTGCAGGTCACATGAGACTGGTAGGATACGCATCTCTTGGGAGTGGCGTCATTTGTGCCTCCCACTATACAACATTGGAAGTGATTTTCTAGCTGCTCAAGTATCCGTTGCATTTCCTAAGCATTGTGCAGTGTGAATAGGGTGTTACACTTGACTTCATGTGTGTTTGTCTGCAGCTCCATTCCTTCTTATACCTATGTGACTAAGAAGCCATTGGAGCTTAATTTTAGCTTTCATAACCGCTGTTTTTAGGAGCTGTGTAGCTATCTCATGCACTAGGCAGCTTCTGCATCAGCCCCTGGCTATTCCTGAAATTACTTGGAGGGTCCTTATGCTGTAGTATGAGCAAATGGCTATGTTGAAAAGACTTGTATCCTGGATAAACTGGATCACTGTAGGGATAGCATACAGCTATGCCAAAAAAGAAAAAAAAGTTTTAACACAATTTGGCAGCCTGAATGCTTCCTGATATCAATGATCTATGTCCACAAAGGCCACCCCACAAGCTGTGTCCTTTGAGTGTGACCCATCAATGTAAATTTGCTCTCGCCTCGCATTCGGGAGGACGGCGGTTCGAATCCCCGTCCGGGCATCCAGATTTGGTTTTTCCATGGTTTCCCAAATCACTCCAGGCAAATGCCGGGATGCTTCTTTCAAAAGGCCATGGCCTTATTCCTTCCCATTCCTTGCCCCCCCATCCTTTCCCCGTCTCTAAAGACCTCGCTGTTAAGAGACATTAAGCAGTAAATTTGCTTCCAACCCTTCCATCTTACATACAGAGTTTCCAGTGCCATCTGCTTTGGCTTCTCTGCATTCTGGTCAGATTACAATGTTTGGCGAGATTGAAGGTTTATATGTGTTGACTGGGAAAAGTCTGTCCATTGTTATGGGTTCTCATCCCAAAACATGTTCATTTGTTCAGAGAAATCAATATTCCAGTGGGATTCCCAAAACTCAATCAGAAATGGTCTTCTCCACTGATCCGGTTGCTAATATATGTACTTTTCTGTAAAGGGGATGTTTCCTGTTAGATCTGACCTTAATCCAATAATTTAATCTTGGTTTCTTCCTGCATAGGGCTAAGCTGCAGATTGAACTATATCTAACTTTTTAAGCATAATGTTGCAGTCATTGTCAGTGCATGAATAATCCATTCTGCTTTTAATTAACGGCTAACGTATAGCACATCGCAATCTTGGGGTTGGGCCCTTTTTTTGCTGCTTTAAACGTTAAGTGGCTGCTTGCCTTGTTTCTGCTATTTGCATTTTACACATTAAGCTTCAAATTCATCCACATTCCAAGTAATTTCATTTCCCTGACTATTTCCATGGCCCTTCCATCTATTGTTATTCAGAAGTCATCCTAATGGCCTTGCATTCAGGAGGATGTGTGTTTGAATCCCCGTCCAGCAATCTAGATTGTGGCTTTCCGCGGTTTTCTGAAATTACTCCAGGTAAATGCCAGGATGGTTTCTCCAAAAGACTTTGGCTGAATTCCATTCCTTGCTCGCAGTCCTTTTCTGCCTCTAATTACCTCTGCATTCATTCATTCATTCATTCATTCATTTTATTTGGTCCTATACATCATTTACATACAACTTGTATAATGAATTTGGACAAGTCAAGGTACATAAAGGTATTGACGAGGCATAATGCCGTAACAAAACACAGTCCTTGCAATGATAATGTCTCTGGGGGAAGACATGTACTTTACTTTTCTGTATAGGTAGGCTTAGCCCTCGTTCCTTTAGGTTCCCTGAATCATTCTAACATGCTCCTTTAGCAGGGATCTGACTGTTACTTTATTGGGATGTAATATGTATATCACATATTCATCAGTATACTATACTGCAGGAAAGTTACTAATTCCTTGGAACAGGAGAATAATTTACCCGTACATATATTAAATAGTACAGAGCTTATAGGATCACCCCAGGTAGACCCTGCAAGATCTGTTTACTGTGAGCATTTACAAAATTCGTTGTTCAATAGTGGCTTTCTAAGAACATCCATTTAATGAATAAATCATATAAATTCGACGGTCCTGGTAGTGGACGCTCTGATGTGATTTCCCATGCTATGCTGATCTTCATTATTTCGTAATGGATTTTACCTTGAACATTATTATAGGCATTCGGGATATCTAAGAAGGCTGCAAAGAAGTAGTGGTCTCTAATGTAATTAAGTTGAAGATCCATAACTAGTGTAATTATACGTCCAGCGTACTAAAACCTCTCTGAAAGCCCAGGGTTCTTTTGTAGCAAATCCTGTGGTATTCCATAAACCACATGATGATCAGACATATGACATGACTATGCATAACACAACTCTTTACTTGTACCTGTTGACTTTTAACACTAGTGTAATGAGGATTCTTCTCGACTAATCTGGCACAAATTTAGCTTTTAGCATGCTGTTAACAGGCCTAGAATTATTTGTTTGTCTATAGGTGGCAGACTGTTTATCGTGGAATATGAGATTTTGTCTATTCCAGGAGACGTATCCTTCTTTTTTAATGCAACAACTAATTCAAATGATGTGTGTCAGGTCTGCCAGTTAACAGGCTCCACTCCTTGTGCAATATACATCATCAATTTACCGTGGCATGAGCAGGTTTGATCTGCTGCAGTTCTGTTGTGATTAATCCAGTTAGGAGGCACATTCTCTGCTCTAAACAATGACAGTTTGTCCACATTTTCTTTGATGTAATGCTCTGGGTTTGAGTAAGATTGACATTGAGAATTCATCCTGAAGTGGCATACTTATCTATCATACAATGCAATATGAGTTCAATCATTAAAGACTTTTCTGAGACATACGAATCTGAATTCCCTGTGATGGTTGTTACTTCTCCCTGCTGTTGAACATGCTACAACATCATTTAACATACTGTTACTAAAAGATTACTTTATATCTATACATGTGTCCAATTATTATTTCAATGAAAGCTAAATGGAGTCAGTCAAGCCACTTTCTCTTAGAGGTGACTTTCTCACTTAAACAACAATGTTTAGTGTTATTTAAAAGCTAAAGTATTACATGCTATTAAAAATGGTTGATCATATGAGGAAGTTTGTAGTGAAGGAAACAGTGTAAAACAAAAACTTAACACCGATACAGAAATGTCACAATATATTTCAAAATCAGGATGTTGTCAGTGCTCGACAAATATTTGCTTTGTAGCCTCAACAACTGATAGGCTATTTTCCCAGGCTAATATAAATTGGTCTGAGATAAGATACTGATCATCACCACTCAGGCTTGTCATTGCAGAAATACAAAATAAAACCAAGTTCATTTTGTCATGCAGCAAAATGATGCTAAAAGCAGTAAAATCCAATGCAAAATAAAATTTTAGTAAAATATAAATAGACTACCAGTACTTTATACATATTCACAGCCTAAATAAATACTCAGAATTAAACTTAAAAATACTTTTTTCCAAATTATTTTGTTATTTTTCCTATTCACACAAGTCTGACTGAATATTATAATGTTTGATAATAATGTTTGTAAGTTCCTAGTTAAATGTTAGATGATATACAAATTACCCCTGTAGCGTCTACACTATAGAAATTAACATAAATTATGTGAAAACCAGACCTTTTTTTTTCTTATTTTGGTTGTCCGTATTTGTATTCCTAAAATCTTTCCCCCCTTTCCCCACCCCAACTGACTTTTAACAAACTGAACCTGGCAACCCTACCCATCATCCACCAACAGCAGTCACTTGTCAATGGGAGTAGAGATAATGACCGCCTAAATGTCGTGTTTCACCACTTGGCTAGTTTAGTGAGAGAATTTCATCTAGACAACATGTTACTTAAATCTGTGGAGTACAGTTTAATTAAATGCTGGAAATACCATCGTAACCAGTCTAGTATTTGCTTTTCTTCTGGAGCATTAGCTAAATTTACAGACATAGTGTCAAATTTTTCTTCGAAACCTGTCTCAACAAAATCTGTACTGAGCAATTTCCTGTCAACTTATCGGCAACAGATAACAAATATTTATTAAATATATCAAAAATTGAAAAACAGGGTTCTAATGAACTTATCTTGATATATATGTCTTTACTGGCTTGATTATTTTTTTCTGTTTATTACAACATCCCATACCATCTAAATTTTATTTCCAGAGTCATGAATTTTATATTTGTAGTACATGCTCTTAGATTCTTTAATAATCTTGTTCAGTATTTTCCTTATGATGAGTTTCATTATTTGCCATGTGACGGTTCCTAGAGGCATATTTCTTTTAGAAATGCAAGATGTTCTAATGCCTGCAGTTATTCATTTTTTTGTTCTTTTTGGGAAGCATGACACCTTTAATGGAGAAGCAATTTTTAAAGTAATTTAAGACAGTGTTACTAAAAATACTGTATTTTTCATGCATACTTTGTGCATTATAAACATTTTTCCAGTATATGGTATTGAGGCAATTTCTAAATTGAATAATTGACAGATCATTTATTACTTCCAGAACTTTAAAGGGATTACTCTTGTAGCTAGTTCCTATTAATGTATTGATGGTAAATACTTCAACATCATTATCAGAAATTCCATTAATAGATAAATTGATTGTATAACTGAATCTTGAGGAATCTAGGAAAACATTATCTATAGCTGCTTCATTAGTCTGGTGGGAAAATTAACTACCTAAAGTAAATTGTATCAGCTAACTAACGATTCAAACATGATTTTAGGGAGTAAGTTAATGACTATGTTAGCTACTTTTCTGCTAAAAATATCAGTAAGATTTCAAATTGCTCAAAAAATAGAGTAAAGTTCTAGAGAGTGTTCGGTATACCGTCATTATTATGAATTCAATTGTAAGAGACAACTCCTCCTTTCTCCAAGTTTCTTCTATAACAATGATAGGTTAAATTATAGTCAGTTATATTTAAAATACTTATTCCTGTAGTTATATGGCATTCAGACTTCCATAAAACTTCGATTTTATTGACAGCATTTAATTAATTTCTGTGAATCAGTCATTCATCCACTTTGTTCCTTAACCCCCAGATATTTTAATGAGATACATTAATCCCTACACAGTTTTAAATTTTGGTGTCTCAAAACTGATTAGTGATAAACCAACTTCTGTTTAACTAAAAAGTGGGATACCCTAACACCATTAACTACCAGAATCCTTTAATGACAGGCAGTTGCTCCATTTATCTAGCTATCTAATCAGAAACAAGCCCTTTCCCTCTGCTAATGAGATCTAGACCATGCCTAGTATAATTCAACATATCAATAGCTTGCAAAGGTACCAAACCCATGTCAAATGTGAGAAGCCGTTACATCTCCAGATTCACTCGCCTTACAGCTGTGTTCATAGCATCTTGGATCCGACACCAGACTGACCCAAGTGTGACCTTTGCTATCTTCTCCAGGTCACCTCTAATATGTAAATACTATTCCTACCTACACCATTTCCTACTCCTCCCATTATCACTACATAATGCTTATCTGTGATGTCCTTACATAAAGAAATTATACCTTCTACCACATGAGCAAGAGAAGCACATGTTTTAAAGATACTAATGACCTGGAAACCTGATATTATTTTTTTTCATTCCAATGTGCCCACAGCTCTTCCATGTCTACTACCTAGCAGCTAGACTTTCTTTTTCCTTAACCCTTGTCTAAAATTTTTCCTACCAGTTTGCTGCTTTTTTTCATATTACTACACCTACAGCTACAGAAAGCTCATCCCTAACCTTTTTGTCACTTCAGAACAAAAGAATCAGATTAACAACTCATACTTCATACCTTTTCACCAGTCGCCAGTTCCCAACCATCTCTGTTAACCTCCCTCTGCTGCCTCTCTGTTTCCTTCCTTGCATCTGTCAGTTCTGCCTCAACAACATTAAACCTTACCATCCGTTCTAATATCTTCCTATTTTAAACCCAATCTCTTTACAGCTATTGGAGAGTCTCCTCAATTCAATTTTTCATGCCACTACATTTACACCAAATGACACCATTTTTCTCACACCACAAAATTACCTTACTTTCCATTCATGTTTACAAGCAATTACTAACAGCAGTTAACAAAATATACAAAACATACGAGAAAAAGCTATTCAACCTAACCATACAAGAAAACAGCTATATTGACTGAAAACTTTTTCTTTCAACCTTTGAAAAAGGTTGACTATTTTCAGGTGATATAAGCGAAACACAATGTTGGTCTAGTTGAGAGTGCTTTGTAAGGATCTAGAAGTAGAAGGTGTTGAAAAATCCACTTTTTCATTTGTGTAGCAGTCATCCTTTGACTGCCTGTCAGATGTTTTTATTATTATTATTATTATTATATTTTAATTGTTAGCTGTCTGTCTGTAACATAAGCCTCTATGAAATATTCCTTGGTGAAGATTCCCTGATCAAATGACACAGTGCTAGTATATTAAAATCCTTTCTTGATATTTATTATTATTATAATTGCGATGGAGACACTCTGAAGGAAATTCCCCCAGTCATCCATTTGCCCTTATTTTATACACACACACACACACACACACACACACACACACACACACACACATATATATTTCTTTTATAATTGGAATGTTAAATTCCTCCCGGATTTGCTATTATGACTTACAAATTTTAGTTCTAAATTCCTTAAGTGTTTTTGGAAAATTATTCATCACTATACTTGGTAACTTGTTCCAATTCCTGACACACCAACAAAAGAAAATTTCCCACTACCTTATGCATGAAATTGAGCGCAAGCTTGTGGTTATGGTTGCCTTTCCCCTTCCGTGCACTATTCCTGATTCTTTGACCAATATCCCTCCAAGCTCCATCACCAACATATGCCCTGTACATTCCCAGCACATTCCTCACCCTCCCCCCTTCCTCCAATGAATCTCAATCCAGCTCCCCTTATCATACCAGTTACTGACTGGGTCCTGTGATAATTTACACAAAAAAATCTAGCTGCTTTTCTTTCCACACCTTCCAACTCCTGTATTTTATAGCCAAAATGTGAAGGGTCTGACCAAAGTTTTTCATCTGAACTCCCTAACTTCTCTGGTACATCCTCTCATCACCCTTTCCAGTAAATGAAAGATTTTGTAACCTATTCCTACCACCTGCCCAATATGCTCTGCCCAGTTGAGTTTGTCATCAAACGTTATGCCAAGATATTTACACTTGTAGCCTTCAACAAGCAATTCTGACCCCACCCTGCAATCGTAATTAACCTTTTGTTTTTTATCCGTGTACCTAATAAGCTGATTTTTGTTGCATTTATCTTCATTCCATGCTGACCAACCCATTTAGATATTCTGTCCAGGTCACCCTGTAGCTATTCAGTCATCACCTGTTTTGATCCTATTCTATACCATTATATCATCTGCAAAATACCTAGACTCTGATCGTAACCCATCAACACATTCCTTAGAATTATGAACAGCAATGGTCCAAATACACTGCCCTGTGGCACTCCCATATCTACTTCCACCTTTTTTGATAATGTATTTCCTACACTAACACTTTGCTTTCTGGCTTTTAAGAATTCTTCTCACCCAACAAATAACTATTTCATCCAATCCAATAGATTTTAGTTTATTTAAAACCATTTTATGGCTCACTCTGTCAAACACCTTAGAAAGATCTAATGCCACACTATCAACTTGGCCTCCATTGTCCAATTCATCTGAAATATCTTGCATATGGCCCACCATTTTAGACTCACATGAATATCCATGCCTGAAGCATGTTGTCAATCTGAAAACCAGTTTCTTTCCTCACAGACAATTCTGATATAGTTGCATATCAATCTCTTCATCATTTTGTCTATTACTGATGTCAAACTAATTGGCCTGCTATTTTCAACCCTATTTGTATCCCCTCCTTTATGAAGCAGTACTACTATCACTCTTTTCAAATCTTCTGGTAAGCAGCAAGACTCCATTTTAAATAAAATTTCAAGGTAAGGTACTCTCCTGATTCATTCCCTCCCATCACAGGATGATTGTTCCTAGTTGTATCACTAAACCAGTCACTCAATATATCTGCAATTTTAAAATCCTCATTGACTTCAACTCTATAATTATCTACAATAGTCTGAATACTTTCCCTTCCCCTCAGTTTTCTAATATAGCCATAGAAGTTTCTAGTTCATTGGTCCTCCTGCACCAATAATATTCTACATAAACCCATCCTTGGCTTCTCTCTTTGCTCTTATTAATTGCTTGTTTAGTTGTTTTAAGTATTCCCTACTGCCATTCTGTCTCTTAACTCTATTGTGTTCCCGTCTCACTAGCCTCTTTAACCTACTCCCTTTCCTATTGTAGTATGTAGGTTCTGTACTTATCTTTATTTTCTGCTTTGGAATAAACATTTCCTTGCCCTTTTTTATTATCTCCTTAAAATCTTCCCATTTTGCCTCCACTTTACTTGTGCAAACCTTCCATTTGCTGTACCTTTCCCTAAAATATCCCTTCAATTCTAAAGTCTGTGCCTTTTTGTAATTATACCTTTTTCCCCCTTTTATTTTGGCCACTGGTTTACTGAATCCCCTAATATCCATCAGTACCACCCAGTGATCACTTATTCCTTCAGTTACTTGACACCCTACAAGATTTTCATCATGTTTTATTAGAAAGATTTCCAACATGTTTGGTCCCCTCGTATTTTGCTCTACCAGTTGTGTAAAACCACTTTCCCTTATTAAGGTATTTGCAAATATCTATCCCCTTGTGTTATTTATCTTATTTCCCACCCAGTTGACACCTGATAAATTTAAATCCCTTCCAATGATAACCATTCTACGCCCGCCTCTTAACATTGGATGTGAATCTAGTTTATCTCCAAGAATCTCATCTTCATCATTCATTCTTCCACTACAGTAAGCAGCCAATACCCTGATTTTTTCTTTTTTACTACCCCAACAATCTACCCCTAGTAACTCAAGGACATTATCTATTAACACTAGAGAACTAAAGTAATCTTTGCTAACCAGTATGAATACCCCTCCATCAATTACTCCTCTGTCTCTGCGGTACACTCTGTAACTTTCAGGGAAAACTTCATTGTCTATTACTCCTTCTTTTAACCAAGACTCTACCCCTATAATCACTTGTGGTTCATGTATCTCTATTAAGTTTGCAAATTCTATCACTTTTTTCATTATACTTCTACAGTTCACCAATAACACCATTATTTTTGGCTTTGTGGTATTTCCAGCATTAACCTTTGTCTTTCCAGTTGTACCCAATTCCGTTATTATTTCAATAGCTTCATCTGTTTGAGGGGGTAGCAGAGTTGCCTCGGGCTGAGTAGCACATGGAATGCAGTCTTAAATACTGAGGGGTTTTCCAATGTGATTTTGTCACGAATCACATCCTTCACTCATAACTGCCTTGAAGGACCCATAAATGCAAGAGATTGATGGAGGTATGGGGAGAAAAGGTGAGAATAACAATGCCAATACTTTTAGAATAATCAAGAGCGTCATTGGGAAGAATGATTTCATGATTGTATATCAATTACAATATATTCTTGTCAATAGAACATTTGCTACATTTAACCAAATGCTCTAATACTTTAACAAAGTTTTCACATGTCATCCACCCAGACAGTTGCACCATACCTAATGGGCCATTATTGGGCACCCTTGCAACAAACATGCTTTTGATCAAATCACTGATGTGGAAAAGTCAACGCCAGAGGGAGGGCATTTCTTGAAACAATAAGTATTCCAAATTGACCTGTTAACGTCACACACTTGCCTATTGTGTGGGGTTAACAGGTATAAATTGCTGTCAAGGACCATTCGCTCATATGGTGAGTTATCAATTAGCAAATTCTCACATGTGAATATTCCTTACAATATTCGCCCTTGCCATTACTTAAATACATTAAAATTGTATATGGTCACCCATTTTGGTCATAGACATTTTTAATTTAAAAATTTCTTTAGTTTTTGTTATACCATCGATCACCTAAATAGACAACTTGTTCCAGTCTCTAACTTAGATAGAAATGAAAGCTTCTCTATCCCTTATATCTGAAATCAGGGTGCTAATTTACTATCATGGTCCTCTCTTTCCTTCCATATGCTGCTTCTAATTCTTCCACCAACATTTATCCAGGCCTCATAGCCAATATATTCCTTACACGTGCCCACAATTCTATTCACCAGCCTTTTGCCCTCTAATGACTTCCAACTCAACTGCATTATCAATTCAGTTATGGAGTGCATCATTTGGTAATTTGCACATACAACATTAGCTACCCTCCTTTTCAATAAGTTTTTGTAGAAACAGCATTCATACATAGTAAATAGTGTAAACACTGGAAACTGATTACAATGATGGGACGGAAGTAACTAACCCATAATCAGCAGTAGGTAATATTATAGCTCTGTTAATAATTATATTTACTGTTCCACATTTCTGAGAGTCTTCCCTCATGGGACCAAATTTATCGGGCAAAATCTTAGTGCATCCCTCGAACTTAATACCATGAAGTAGGTCCAACAGAAGATAACGTCAGTCTTTATCAGTTCTTCATTTCCTCTGTTTGTTGTAACAACATTTGTATCAAGCCATATGCACATTGTCAGCCCATGTTTATTTATCATGCTCACTCACTTGTTACACACATTCTAAAAATCACTCAGAATTGCAATATAATCTTTCTTCACTGTTCAGTTCTATGCATGCTTTGAACCTTACCTCTTTGACAAACCTAATAATATATATTGCTAATATTCATCCAAAATGTCATGTTATATTAAGATAAGCTGGTTGATCTTATATTCAGTATTCATTTTTTATATTTGTTTATAAATTCCCCTTGTAAAATGTTGTGCTTTATATAGGATGCCATACAACTCGTGCAGTAGATCAGACTGCTGGCTTTCAGCGTACAGCATCCAATCAGTGGGTGGCTTCACTGCGCAGAAGAGACCCAGACCTCCAGCCAGCATTGCCAGCCATTACACCAAGGACTAGGTACCCACACCAATGCCAAGACTTTTATTTGTTTTATGGAAAAGAAAGAAATTATTCAAGTCTGCATTGAATTCTAACTTTTTTACAGTAATTCAATAATATCAAGTGATCTGATTTCTTAGGATTCAACAGCCATCTTTGTTAACGCTAACTAAATTTTTTGTGAAGGCCATATTTTTTATTTGCAACACTGAGCTTTTGGCTGACATGCTGTAGCCTTCACCAGAGATTCTAGATTTATTTACTTGGCAATGAGTTCCAATTGTCAGAGTGTACTTGCCCTCTGTCTTCATTTAAGTTGTTGCTTTTCTCAAAAATTTCTGTGGACTCTTCACCCATCGAGGCAACTACTGGTCTACTCTCCACAGCAGTCTTGTGTTCTCAGATTTTATCTGATGCCCAGTGTTGACACGATGATGAACTGTGGTGGATTTAAATAATGTTCTCGGGTAATAATAATGTTCTCGTAATTATATGTGGTGTATTTGTTGCTATTATTTTGTTTATACTGGCGGATATGTGCTATACGACTATCCACCACAGGGAAACCCAACTCACTGGCGTAAACACCACCACACAGGAGATTTCATAAACGCCTGCTATCAGGCGAGTTTGCTGAAAAATTATGTCATTGGACTTGTAATTCAGAAGAATAGGGGAGTAGACATAAGTATTAAATTGTGGTCAAAGTCTGTGTCAGCACTTGGATTTACTTTGCGAACTTGAACTTGATTCATGAAACTTTGGTTGACCATGATATAAACTTGCTGATATCTACCTTTATGCCCTAGAGATTTTCAGGTGTATATCCTTCATGCATGATCCTTAAAGAGTGTGTTTGCCGCAATTAGTTTACACAAAATTCTAACAACTTGCTTCCTCATTCATTTCTTTCTCCTAGACCAAAACTTCCAATGATATACCCTTCTTCTCCCACTACCGTATTCCAATTATCCATGATTATTAGAATTCCCATTTCACATATTGGAGTAATTCTTCAATTTCATCATATATTTTCACTATTTCTTCATCATCTCCCTGTAATGTTGGCATATACACTTGTAACAATGTGGTTGGAGCAGGCCTCATGCCTATCCACATTAAAATAATCTTGTCACTAATCTGTACATAATACAAGGTGTGTTTTTTAAGTAAGGTCCATTTGAACAAAAGTACACAATGAAATGTTATTTCAAAACAGTGAAATTATTTTCAGAAAGTACATACTTTACTCTATTTTTTGACATAGTTGCCAAGTTTGTTCAAACACTTATCATACCTCTCAACCAATTTTAAAATACCCTCTTCATAAAAACTTGCCATCTGCTCTGATAACTAAGAGTTCACTGCTTTTTCACGTCGTCGTCATCATTGTAATGGTTGCCACTGAAGTGGTGTTTGAGGTGGAGGAACAGATGGTAATCGCTCGGTGCAAGATCAGGACTGTAGGGTGGGTAGTTTAAAACTTCCCAGCCAAAACTGTCCAACAAATCGCGGGTGTGACCTGCAGTGTGAGGTCTTGCATTGTCATGGAGAAGGACAATTCCCATTGTCAGCATGCTGCGTCTTTTGTTTTGAATCGCTCTGTGTAGCTTTCTCAGGGTTTGGCAGTATGCTTCTGCATTGATAGTGGTTCCTCATTGCATGAAGTTGACCAGCAAAACACCATGCCTGTCCCAAAACACTGATGCCATGATTTTGCATGGGACAGAGTCTGTTTGGCCTTCACCTTTACAGGCGAGTGTGTGCGTTTCCATTCCATGCTCTATTGCTTCGATTCGGGCGTGATATGCGAAACCCATGTTTCATCTCCTGTTACGATCTGACTCAAGAAGCTGTCACCTTCTTTGTGATAACGAGTCAAGAACTTCATCACACACTCATATCTTTGGTTTTTGTGGTCCTCTGTTAGGAGTTTCGGGACCCAACAGGAGCACAGTTTCCTAAACTTTAGGTGTTCAGAAACAATTTTGTAAAGCACTGATCTTGACACGTCAGGAAATTCATTTGAGAGACCTGTTATTGTGAAGCGCCTGTTCTCCCGAATCCTCGCTTCAACTGAAGCCACCAAATCGTCTGTAATCAAAGAAGGGCAACCGGAGCGGTCCTCATCATGGACGTTATCACGGCCATCTTTGAATTCTTGTACCCACTTACGCACTTTGCTTTCACTCATAACAGTGTCACTGTACACTTCACAAATCTGTCAATGAATTTCTGCAGCAGACAGGTTCCATGCTGACAAAAACCGTATCACTGAGCGAACCTCACATGCAGCGGGCTAGTTGACAGTCTTACACATTTTGAAAACGCAGAACACAACCGTACAGGTTAGCTACAGAACTGAAACTGAGCACAGTCGTTCCCAAGGTATGCCGGTATACGACACATGTGCTCATTGTGGTATGCACGCTATCTACTAGTGTCTACAACAAAATGGACCTTACTTAAAAAACACGCCTCATAACTCACCCATTTTGCTTCTCACTTGTTCGTTACAAATCCCACACCAGTAACTCCCTTGATAGCTTGAGTACTGATTATTCTGTGTTCAGAAAAGAAATCCTGAGCATCATCAAACTTAATCTTACTAATTACAATGACATCTAACTTAAGTAATGTTTCTATCCAATGACTCCTCCCTGAGCAATCCTCATCAGGAGATCTAATTGGGAGACTAATTTACATCTGGAATATTTTACTCAGAAGTAGCCATTATTCTATATACAATTTGAGAGGATTACACATCCTCAGGATACCCTTTAGTCTTTAATCCAGCAGTTTCCTATTGCCTTCTGCATTTATTTAAGTTATTTAAAGTTATCTTTAATTTAATTAATTATATGATATTTATCTTTGAACCATGTTCTCATCATCATTCACTTGTTCCATCCTCTCATCAAAATGTTCGACCAATGTTTACTAAGCTGTTTCCTTCATGGTATTCTCACAATACACATGCTCTCAAATTTCCCACATTTAGCTCCCATTCTTACCTAATTTCACTGTTCATGTTTAATATTTGTTCTTTGTTCTAATTTCATCACTTAACATAACAGCACATGCACATAAGCACAAATAAAACTGCACGCTGCTCAGCATCAGTTCACCATGTGCTGTGAGACACTGAAGGACCAAGGTTATGAAATCTTTAAGAGCTGCTAGCATAATATTCTCTTTAGCAAAAAGTAGTGGAGAGTTCTCAAACTTAGTCAACATATACACATTGATCATATTTCACTGACTTCAGTGATATTATTTCTTTGTGCAAATTTGGATAGATGTCAAATTAATATACTTCAGCCACCAGAGATACACTTGAATCATTGTTAAAAAATGTGGAAACTTTACATTTTTCTCATTTGTCAGTTTGAGATTTTCCACAACAGATAATAAGTTTCCATTAGCGAATTCATCAAGAAAAAATATTCCTTACTGTCTAGAATATTATGCAATCTCTAACAAAACATTTTATACTGATTCATACATATTCATGAATCTTTCACTCCTCTTTATATGATTAATAATGATTTATACACTTCTATTTTCAATGGTTTTTCTTTAATTTTCTTAAGTGATTTTTAAAAAAATGATTCATTACCTTACTGTCATATCTACTAACTTGTCCTTACTATCTCAAATTAATGACAATTTGTGTTGTACTTGACAGGAGCAGGAAATCTCGTTCAGTAGATCGTGTGACTCGCCTTCCAAAGACTTCAGGTGCTAGTACCCCAGCAGCAACTGCAAGACAAACTCGCCGTGTTCAAGAAACTTCTATACCTGCTTCAATAACAGCACCACCCTCTGCAACACAGTCAGATAACACTGAATCAGCTGACCTACCAACTAGAATTTTCCAGCCAGTAGGGTATGAGGCACATCTTGTGGAAACTCTTGAAAAAGACATTCTTCACAGAAATCCTAATGTCCAGTGGAACCGTGTTGCTGGACTCAGTGAGGCAAAGGCCATTCTTCAGGTTAGCTGGAGCAGTTACTTTTCCTCATGCTCTGTAATAAAATATTTAGTTTTTGTCAATATTTCTTTGCATTGGTGCAAACTGAATGTTGCTTTTAATTTTTGATACACCAACTCTATTCCCAATTTGGATTTTAATAGAAAAAATATGTGCCTAATCCTGAACAAAAATAGCTTTCACTCATACCTTAACAAACTGCACTGCCAGTTTTGACACAGATAAGAATCCAACCACAATTCCTGGATTTTAAGGTAATGCCTTGATATCTTCAACAACTATGAAGTACAATTTATAGAAATATATTATTAATAAACTCAATAATGTGTTTGGGTTGTAATGTAACCTGAAAGTTTGTAACTGCATAGCAAAATTTGTTCTCAGAACAGCGAGTTATATTGAATAGCATTGCATATCAGTTTTAAAGTCATTTGTTTACATAATTCAAGTCATAAATCAGATTTTTACAGTTTTGAGAAAGTATCTGAACATGCCAGTATTTGCTGTTCCATCATCCTGAAGCAGGGTCTATTTTAAAAATTCATAATAAATCTAAGAACACAGGTAGCGACTTCAAAATCGCTCGGTAGTCATTTTGGAATACGTAGAATCATTTAAAGTAGGTATTACAGATATCAGAAAGTTATTAGCGGGGATATTTGCACAATATTTTCACTCAACTTTTGTATAACCTGGTAGAAAACAGTAAAATGGGAGTTTTTGGTACTAAATGAAAGAGCAGTCAATTAGAAGTAAAGTAAAAGTTATTTCAGCTTAGTAGCTGCAAAATTGTAGAAGTTTTGAACATGTTTTGGAATCTCATAAAACAATTTTGTATGGCCAAACTATTGAAGCTACAAATTTTTTTATAAGAATCAAAATTAACACTTTTTAATCAACCTAGCTACTGTTAAAATTTTAGGTCAATAGGAATATTTTAAGTCACCAAGGTCATAAGTGTGACAAAATCCTCAAGCTTGAGATATGACATTTGATCAGATCAGGCGACTGCTTACATGGTAAACCAGAAAAAGTAGCATTCCCACGGGCTTTCCTTTATATGGCCACCCTAGGCTTTCCTTGTGGCCAGTCTTCAAGTCATCTGAGCATAACCACGCTCCATGGCGTGTCATTTTGGCATGCGGCTATGATATAAGGTGCATGTGGGTGCCCCAAATCTGACAGAATTTTTTAGTGTGACTACGCTGCTATGAGGCGGAATTTTCAGGGCGTGTGAAATTTTTTTATCATCTTCCATGTATTAGTGAGTTTTATGTAGATCATTGGGGTTTGGCCTGGCTTGATTGTGTTAATCGTACCTGCATTTACATTTCATTGGAGACTTAGTCTGATGCCAGTTTAGTTTTGTGACTTTGTTTAAAATTGAAGACTATAGTGACCATATATCAGCATTTACCAGTGACTTTTATTAACTGTTACCTTTCCTAATTTGAGGTTTAATCAAATTAGGTGGCAGTCGAGTTAATGTTGCAGAGCACAGACTAAAATTATCCACGTTATAATTACAGTTACAGCAGCTGAGATCAGAATGTTTGCACTAACCCCATTGTAAACATTGGTTTTCACAGTCTCTCAACACAATAGCTTATTAGCATTTCTAAATAACATTGACAGTGTGGCACCACACTATAGTGTTCATTTAAAAAAAAAGATTTTGGTCTGGTCATGATTTTTATTGAAATTTTTGAAGAAGTTCCACGATGCAGTTATTTTCCAAAAACCTGATGAATCCATATTTGTTGACAGATGTAAGAACTTAATAAATATTGTGCCAACAAGATATTAAGAAGAGGTTTCTCCACAAACACTACATAGTGAAGTACAAAGACTAGCAGCTTTCTTCTGTTCGTATATTCATTTCGTCAGCAAAAATGACAAAACTGATCATTAATAAAATAAAAAATAACAATGGGCTGAATATAGAGCCTTACGGATCCTCGTGCCATAGTGCTCCAAATTCAGAATGCTTGACTGACCAGGAAATGACTTAAATTGTGTTCTATTGTTTAAGTATGATGGGAATCATAACACATTTTATCCATTCTACTTTTGTAAGAGGATATAATGGCTGACACAATCAAAAAATCTCTAGTGATGCTAAACCTTATTCTTCCAACATAAGTACTGCCACTTCTTTTGAAAGAACTTTATGCTGTGTGTATGTGTGTGTTTTCTTTTTCTCTTTTTTCTTCTTATGGCTTTATGCCTCGTTGACGTCGAGGTCATTAGAGACGGGAAGGGACTGGGGACAGGAAACGGGAAGGAAGTAGGCCATGGCTTTTTAAATGAAACATCCTGGCATTTGCCTGGAGTTATTTGAGGAAAACATGGCTGGTCTTTTGTATCTGTCATTTCAATTTTGCCTTCTAAATTGATTCCTTCAATCCTCTTCAGAAATTTCATCTGTTCTAAGCTTTTGAACATTTTTTGTGTTATAACCAATGTTTCACTACAACTGAGTGCAAGTGGAACAGAAACAGTGTTATAGAGGGTATCTATTTTTAAAATGTTCTATATTCTGCAAACCAATTTTCACTTGTTAATTTTATTGTTAAAATCATTATCTTGATCATAAGATAAGTGATATCACATCCAAGGTAGTTTTTTTTTTATCTCTTTCTAATGCCACTTTGTTTTATCTGCTGATACCTTTCCATTATGTGTTGATACTATTTGATCGAATAGGTAGATTCTTTTTGCAGATTGGAGCAATTAGAACTAGGCCATCTGTGAATAACAGTATTAGGTGGAAACAAAAGTAATGTGAATTTTTATAACTTGTCTATCAAATTGATTCTTTTTTGTGTGTGTTGGTAACATACATGTGCATTGTTGGGAAGCTGTGATGCTTAGTTTGTGTTTGGCACCTGAATGAGCAAGAGGTCCTTTAGTGTATTAGGCAATTTTTTTGAGCAGCAAGATGTTGGATGTGTATGAAATTTTGTGTTAAAAATGGAATCAAGTGAAGTAAAACGTTCAAATTGTTAAAGAAGGCTTTTGTTACTAATACTTTGTCACAGCAACTAATTTTGGAATTCATCAAGGTCAAGAAGACTTCGAAGATGACATGATTATGTGTCATAACATGTCCATCAGTGATGAAAACATGGAAAAACTTGAACAGAGTGTGCTTGCTAATACTAGAAATAACGTCACAGATGTTGTACAATCAATAAGAAGTACTATCTGCAAGTTTTTGCAATTTTCTTGAGGCTGTCCAGAAGAAATGTGCAATGTTTAATGAGAGAAAACATTATTTTTCATAAGGACAGTGTACCACCACATACCACTTTGCTTTTCCAGTAGTTATTGGCAAAACACTGTAAGCTATCTGTTCAATTTTGTAACTCTGTAACAAAAGTTTGTTCTTAGAACCACTAGTTAGATTGGATAGAATATTAGTACATTTCATTTTCAATGTTATTTTTTATGTTTGCTCAAGTTAGAAAGCAGTTTTACAGTTTTTAAGACAGTATTTTCGATTTCAATATTCTTCGGCATTCGCCTGGAGCGGAAGTTCATATCTAAATTATTTATTTTCAGCTAAATTACTAAAGCTAGGATATTTTGTATAATGACTAAAGATAATGTTTATTTAAAGATCTAGCGATTGGAAAAATTTCAGAAAGATTGAATTATTTTTATTGTCAAGGTCAGATTAGCTAATGTAAGGACTTCAGAAGTGCGATTTGTTATCTGACGAGCTTCCCAGCAGCCATCCCTCTGAATGAGGAAAATATTTCATTCCCACAGTTCGCGTGAGAAAGCAGTCGCTATTAATCTTCGAAAAGCACTATGTAATATAGATGCGTGTGTGCAGTTGTTAGGTCTCGGTCTGCCAGGATCCGCGAACGCGATAACATGTAGCTCAGTAGACTGGAAAGTTTTATATCAAGCACTGCTGTGCAAGTTTTATTTTGGGAGTAATGTCTCTTCTTTTATTCAAGTTGAACATAATGTTGCGTTAAAGTAATTTTCAGCAATGTGGAGCCTCAGGATTGTTTGAATTTACTAAACTGTGGAACAATGGGAGCATGTGATCCATTTTCATTTAATTTCTACAACTAAAAGTTTGAACTTTGAACTATTGGGGTGTGGTCTGGCTCGAACGGTTAATCGAACTTGTAAAACATTTCTTTGGGAAAGTGTCTGATAGCCTGTACAGTTTTTGGCTTTGTGAAATTGAAGAATATAGTTATTTAAATGGCAATGAACTATTTATTGAACTTTACCTTTTCATAGTTTTTGGGTTAAAATCTATGTGGCGACCGATTTATTCTATTTAAGCCAAAACTGTTACATCCAAGTCTACACATGGTCAGAGCTAAGATTCAAGCTTTATGCACCAACCCCAGTGCACATCTTTTTCTTACAACACAACATCACAGTGATGTTGCGAATATCCAGCATGGTACCCCGAACAAAAGTACACTTAAAGTACACTCAAAGAACAACATTTTTCAATAATAGATGTGAGAAAAAAGAGATCGCAAACCTAGATCAAGACCATACCTAAGTAGGAATTCTAACAATGTTTCTCAAACTGGAAATTATCTTAGCATCAAGATGTAATATCAAATAGGGACTACTTTGAAGTGGATGGAATAAAAATTGATGATTAAATGAATACTTTCTGAAAAGAATTAAAATTCACGTTACTTTTTTTTTACACCTCATATGTTGAGTAAATGTTTTTTATAAATTCAAGTTCCATTTTGTGCAACATTTTCCCATTCTCCTACTATCTGCACTATATATATTTAGAATGACTTTGATCAAATGTTCTGGGAATCTATTGATATTGAGTAG
>JARYHS010006949.1:0-25002 GCA_031002005.1 Vandiemenella viatica
TGTGATGTTAGACTAATGGTGCGACAAATCTCACATTTGTCAGCTTGTGCATTCTTCGGAAGTGTGAAGATGATACTTTTATTAAAATCAGTTGGAATTTTTCCTGATTCATAATTTTTTGATATCAGTTTGAATAATCATTTGATTCCTTCTTCTCCTAGGGATTTAAGAAGTTCTGCAGGGATCTCATCAATTCCAAATGCCTTATTTGCTTTCAAGTCATTCAGAGCTCTATTATAAATTCTGTCCTCAAAACAGGATCTCCTAAGTCATCAATGTCGACATCACCTTCCGTTTCCATTACGCTGTTGTTTAAAGTCAACCCCATCATAGTTTCTCACTGTAATCCTTCCATCGGTTAGCTCTATAGTCTGAGCTTAAAATAGGTTTCCCCATCAGCAGCTTTAATGTTTACGTCTCTTCTCCTCTTTTCTCCAAAATTTTGTTTAATCTTCCTATATGCAACATCTACTTTACTTATGACCATTTTCTTTTCTACTTCTTCACACTTTTCTTGTAGCCATTTTTTTTTTATTTCCTGTTTATTTTATTTCTAAATAGCCTGTATTGCTCTCTTCCTGCTTCACCCTGAGCATTTTTGTGACTTCTTTGATCCATCAGCTCCAAAATTTCTTCTGTGATCCAAGGTTTTAGGGTGGCTTGTTCCCCAAAGCCTACATTTATTTACCAGCTTTCATTATTCCCCCTTCAATGCATTCCATTTGTCCTCGGTTGAGCTCCTTTAAGAGTTACTTCTTATACCTAAGTCTACCACTTCTACAATTTTTTTATCTAGAGTTAGATTGTTTTAGTTTATTCACTTCCAGTCTGTTCTGCTTATATTGCTTCCTTATTTGTTTGAATTTCAGCCTGCAGTTGATTACTATCGAATTATGGTCTGAGTCTATGTCTGCTCCTGGGTATGCTTTACAGTCTAGAACTTGATTCCTGAATCTCTGTTTGACCATGATGTAATCTGTATCTTTCCAGGTGCATTTCCTTCTTGTATGGTTCTTAAACAGTGTGTTTGCCACAACTAGGTTATATCTTTCACAAAATTCTAACAACCTGCTTCCTCGCTCATTTCTTTCTCCTAGACCAAAACTTCCTACAGTATTCCCGAATTTTCCTTCTCCCACTATCGCATTCCAACCACCCAAGATTATTAGATTCCCCCCCCCCCTTTTTCTCATATTGAATTAATTCTTAGATTTCAGCATATATTTTCTCTATTTCTTCGTGATCTTCCTGTGACGTGGGATACACACTTGTACTAACATGGTTGGGGCGGGCTTAGTTTCTAACCTCATCATAATAATCCTCTCATTGAACTGTTCATAATAACTCACCCATTTCCCTAGATGTTTCTCTTATTCCTTACAAAATGTACCCGAGTAGCTCCACTGACAGCTTTTGTGTTAATTATTCTGTTTTCCCCAGACCAGAAATCCTGTGAATCCTTCCACTTAATCTCACTAATTCCAACGACGTCTAACTTAAGTCACTCCATCTCCCTTTTTAAGTTTGCTAACCTATGTGTCCTATTCAGACTTCTAACATCCCACATTCTGACTCGCAGAATGTTTCTATCCATTCTGATGACCCCTCCCTGAGTAGTCCCCACCTGGAGATCCGACTGGGGGACTATTTTACCTCAGGAATATTTTACCCAGGAAGAAGCCATCATGATATATGTAATTTGAGAGGATTATATGTCCTCGTGATACCCTTTGGGTCTTTAATGCAGTGGTTTTCTGTTGCCTTTTGGCATTTCTGAGTCATCTGCCCCCATGGGCCGTTTTCATCCCCAAGGGCAAGAGGGTGCCCAGGACCGCTCCCCGCTCTTTCGCCCTCCTTCAGGAGGTCACTGGCAAGCAGTGGGCGACTCCTTATACTGGGAATCTTTCAGTCACCAGAGCCTCATCCGTGCAAACAGGGTGCACCACGTGTAGGAGAGGTTGACTTTTGGTTGGAAAAGGCTAATATAGTCTCTCCCAAACCCTATCCATTCCTTAAATGGCAAAGCATTTATATGCAAAACTTCTACTTATTTCTCATTTGAGTATTTGTTCTGATATTCTGGTATCGTCTTGGCGTCAGCTACTGTGACCGTTCTGTCCATAATTTAAGAATTTAGTTTCCAAAATGCAAACAGGTAATAACTATTAAATATCTATAATAATATATAGGCTGATAACAAAAAAATTATCAAATTTGGGGCACCAATGAAGCCTCAACATTCTATTAGCAAAAGCCAGTGGTGTAAAATGTTTAGATAACAGTAGTAAACTTATATTATTGTGCTGCAGAATTCAAATAGCCAAAAGCAGAAGTATAATAAAATAGGATATCAATGATGAGAACCATAAAATCTCCCATACGCACCGCGATTGCAAAGTAACAATCATGTGATTGTGTTACAAAATAAAATAAAGTGTTTGGCCAGGCAATGATAGAAAAGATTTGCACTAAACAAATAATGATCCAATTATCTGCAATAGTCTTCTATATTTGCATGCACTTCAGCTCTATAGATTTCCAAGCCATGTCCTTAGTTGGCTTGAAGTGACCATCAAGGCTTGAGTGACTAACTGAATTCTACACTCCATTATATCTAGGAAATATTTGATGATGATTGCACAAGGAATGGAGATTGTGGGACATTTAAAAAATTGACTTTTTAATGATATACTAAAAGACATACTAGTACTTTGTAATATTATAAAATTATTAGAGCACATGAAATAAAATAATAGAAGTTTTAATATTAAAAAAGTCATACATTCAATCTGACAGTTATAACATTTTTTGCAGTATTTTTCCCATAATTCATGAATTAGTTAAAATAAGAGGAAATACTAGATGTTTCAAATAAAATTTTAGTGGAATGGTTTGGCTCCCATGGGAATGTTAGTGGTAAAAATACCATTACATAAAAGAAATTTTAGCTACAAACTCTTGCTCTCAGTCTGAGGCAGGTTTTCTGTATTTAGGTAGCAGTTTTTAGTCAACATTCAGTTTGCAGGTACAGTTTGTCGCAGTTTGCAGACAGCAGTAATTGTTAGCCACGTGATTGTCTGTTACAAGGAATGGTTAAAGCAGGAGCTCTTTTCTAATAATGATCACCCAAATAGAATATTACTTGAACAATGTTTTACCATGAAATGTTTTATCTGTGCAGAGGCAAATAAATTCATAAACAGTGACTAAACTTGCAACTGACTTAATAACTGCTACTTGATTTGTGTTTATTGGCATATTACAAAAATTTTGAATCTTCAATTTATTAGTTCGTGTGATGAGTGTCAGTATGCTCTCACCATGTATCTTGCCTATTGGCTAGTTTATCAATACTTGAAAAATAGTGATTCTGTAAAATTCATCAGTTATGCCTTAGACATAGAAATATATTATGTGCAAATACTTACATCAAAATGATCTTCACAAAAATAAATTCTTGAATCTTCACATAAACTACAAGCATCTTCCGCCTTGCAAGTTTTAGCCTCTTTTTCTGTATTTGTTATTACCTATTTTACTCAAGAAACGTATTATTTTTCAAAAAATCGAACATTTACATTATGTATTTTGCATTTTTAAAAACCAATTTAAATGCTTAAGACTGTCATGGCGCCTTGAATGACATCGTACCACCCTAAACTAATCAGTACGGTCGTATCTGTGATCTGCTGGAGACTGGCACGCTGGTTGTTTACGTATTTGTACTGCCGATTGTGTGACAATATCGATTACCCAGAGATATGCTTTTTACGATTTAATATCTGTGTATGGCAGATGTTAATTTCTTTTCGTTTTCTTTCATTAAAAATGAATTCCTCGTACTGTATAGTACACAAGTGTAAAAGTACAACTATAAAAACACCAAGCAAGTTACTCATATATGTTTCAAACAGTGAACAAATACGGAAAAAAGAGGCTAAAACTTGCAAGGCAGAAGGATGCTCACAGTTTATCTGAAGAGTCAAGAATTTATTTATGTGAAGATCATTTTGATGTAAGTGTTTGCACATAATATTATTTCCAAGTCTAAAGCAAAACTGATGAATTTTACAGAATCACTACTTTTCAAGTACTGATAAAATAATTATGTGTAAGTTGAGGTTAAGTTGTATTGGTTTCATGATTTAAAACCTTTTTCTAGAGTTAAGTTTAATGTAATAAACACACTCTGGAAGAACTATGGTTACCGTGGTGCCACAACTTGATTATAGATTCATATACAGTTCGACAAAATAAATTGAAAATAAAGAATAAAATTATACTATACTAATATAATATAATTTGCTTACGGGATTAATGCTGCGTTGAACACTCCTATTCTTCTTCTTCCCAACGTTTTGACCAGGGCTTAGGCCGTCTACCGATTCTGCTACAGACTGTGATCTGCTGGAGACTGGCCCGCTGGTTGTTTACGTATTTGTACTGTCGATTGTGTGACAATATCGATTACCCAGAGATATGCTTTTTATGATTTAATATCTGTGGGTCCAGAGTTAATTATTTATCTAACACACATTTCCTAGCCTGGCTAAGACCATAAACACCATCCTTGTTGAGTTTGTTAGGCTGTTTGAATATTTCAAGAGCCTCTCATACTTTTCTTTGTAGTAAACCTTCGGTTTTAGCTAGCACTCTTGTATTTTCCCACAGTATTTCATGTTCTTCTTCCATCTGGTGTTCGGCAATAGCTGATTTCGTGGGATGCCTCGGATGGGTGTGACTCTTATGTTCACTTATCCTCACGGCTACGACTCGTTCGGTTTCGCCTATATATACCTTTCCGCAATTACAAGGTACTACATAAATTACACTGTTTTGTAAGGGAGACCTTAAATCTTTGACCGTTCGCAGTTTTTCTTTCACTTTGTTTCAACTATCAAATATGGGTAGAATATTAGATTTCATTAAAATTCTCCCAATTTTCTCAGAGACACCTTTCACGCATGGCAGCATGGCTTTTTGTTTCTGGTCTTCACAGTTTTTCTTCTGCTTAGTTGTCATTGCCTTTATTATCATATTAGACCCATAGCCGTTACTTTTGAGTGTTCTTTTAAGATGTTCTTTTTCGATCATTAGATGTTACTCGTCAGCGACTCTTTGTGCTCTTGTAATGGTGGAAAGGTATATATAGGCGAAACCGAAAGAGCCGTAGCCATGAGGATAAGTAAACATAAGAGTCACACCCATCCGAGGCATCCCACGAAATCAGCTACTGCCGCACACCAGATGGAAGAAGAACATGAAATACTGTGGGAAAATACAAGAGTGCTAGCTGAAACCGAAGTTTTACTACAAAGAAAAGTATGAGAGGCTCTTGTAATATTCAAACAGCCTAACAACCTCAACAAGGATGGTGGTTATGGTCTTAGCCAGGCTTGGAAATGTGTGTTAGATAAATAATTAACTCGGGACCCACAGATATTAAATCGTAAAAAGCATATCTCTGGGTAATCAATATTGTCACACAATCGACAATACAAATACGTAAACAACCAGCGTGCCAGTCTCCAGCAGATCACAGTCTGTAGCAGAATCGGTAGACAGCCTAAGCCCTGGTCAAAACGTTGGGAAGAAGAAGAAGTAGGAGTATTCAACGCAGCATTAATCCCATAAGCAAATTATATTATATTAGTATAGTATGATGGCTGCGAAAACAACAAAATCTTTTATAAAGAATAAAATTGTTTGATATCTTGCTTGGTTCTCGAGACATCTTAACTGAAAGGTGATGTTAGGTTCATTTGCAGCCAGGATTAGAAAGGAAGGAAATTGGCAGTGGTATAGCTTTAAAACTTGCCACACCTGTTTTTAGGATTTATGTTTCTAGGAAAAGTATATTTGAAAGCGAAAAGAAATGTATATTAAACGTGATGCAACAGAAAAGTTACGATACGGCACAGATTTAATAGTACCAAACAACAATCATATTCTACGACACTATTCACGCCAAAGATAGTATTGAAGTGAAGGAAAAAATCTTTTGCTATCTTGCTTAGATCTCCCTTCTAGACCAGGATGCATATCAGCCTAACCACATCACCTTTCATTCAAGATATCTCGAGAACCAAGCGAGATATCAAAAAAATTTGTTCTTTATTTTCGAACAATAGGTTATTGTTTATGAAACTGAAATAATGCTGTTTAAGTTTATATTTTACACTTGTCTGTACTTGCATCGAAGTTTTAATATTGCAGAATTCTGATAAGCAAAAGTCATTGTTTGATGCGAAAAATCTGCCAACTGTCACAGCGTCAATTATGGAAAAATTACTACTGTTTGCATTGCTAAATTCTGATTTCATAGTGAATTACCTTATCTCTCAACATATAATTGTGAAAAACTGTATTAACTTGACAAACATTGTTACAAATGAAATATTTATCAATTAACCTGTTCTGTTCAACAAAAATGTCAACAACTGCTATGGAGTTTCGTAGGGTGTGACATAATGCTTTCTGATTGGCGTTCACAATCACGTGATGGAATGCCTAATTTTGCCAAATTTATTTTTGAAAAATAATAATCTTTATATTTTATAATAAATAATTTTGTTTTATGTTGTCCCCTTGCTGCTTTCCTGCCTTTGTCAATAGGTAATGGGTTTACTTTCTTTATTGTTCCTCTTTTTTTAATATCTGCATGAAACATTACATGCAAGGTGCAGCAACAGGTGAACATCTATATATTATGTATTGTTTAAAGTCGAGTATCATCCCAACAACATCACAGTACTGGTTGAAACTTGACTGCCCAACAAACACTGTTGACATTGCTTTTCCCAGTATCTTTACCACTGTATAATCTACTTCTGTCAGTGCTGTTTCTGTCTCCGGCATCTGATGTTCTGTCTACTTAGTTTATAACAATCTATTGGACGGGGTCTCCAGTGGTGCAGCTATTAATCTAGAATAAATGGAACAATTTTTTTTTTTGGTTCTGTTTTCATGTCACCATATACAGTGAACAGTGTGCACTTGGTTCCAATATCTTGGAAAATTTTCCAGTATAAAAACGACTATTAAAAGACCCATTAAAAGAATGTGCTCAAAGTTTCGTCACACTTAATGTGCATATTAATCCATCCTCCTATCTTCTCCCACGTATGATGGATACTTAACAGACACACAACTAAAGACGAGTTAACACAAACACAAGAAACTTTATATTCCAAAAGTAATGTCAACAACACTAGTTCATTCTAAAATGTAAGCTTACTACCACCGATTGCTCTTATGCCCCTGCACAGTACATTACTCTTCTATATGCCATCTACTTCCATCGTACTGTAAACTGTGTGATCATTCCTGGTGTTTTATTATATGTGGGATCATGAAAATCATTTTGCCATATTTTTAATGAGGAAGATGAAAACTTACCTATAAATCATAACTTCTTGAAAATAGTCTCATTGTCATTACTACACTTGATTTGAGGCATGTTAGCAAGTTTAATTTAAATTTCTTGAAACTATGAAAGACCAAATTTGCAAGGTTAGACTGGTATTCAAAACTGTCTTCTACTTGCTGTCTAAGTCTAGAAAAATAAGATTTTTTTTTGTTTTAAAAAACTGATGTGCAAGCATTTTGGAGAGTACAAAAGAAAATGGAAAAGCCATCATGTATTGAGCAAACATCAACATTTTAAATCTTAAAATGATATTAAAATTTGTTGCTCTACCGATGTCCAACTTTGATATCAATATTTTTGCACAGCACACACAATTTTCAAGACAGTCCTGTAATAAAAACTACAATGGGATTATCCGAGTATTGAAGAAAACAAAAGCTTCTCAATGAGTTAGCTGTCATCATCAGCATTTGGAAATGCTACATTCTGCTGCAAGATCCATTAGCAGTATGTTCACCACTATTTTATAGTGGTACAATAAACAATGACACAATCTTTCACCCTTATTCAAGAATACTGGGCAGCATAACTGAACTTGTATAAGGCTGGTTCAAAAACTAACGAGCCAGAAGTCTAGGAACAGAAACCAGTGCCTGTATTTCAGAAGTACTGGCCCGGACTGTTGAGGCACTTGTCTCACCGAGACACTAGGTGGTGAATGGATGTCTTGTAAAATTTCTGGTGCTGTGATATGAATCAGTTCCGCACTTACTGCTTGACGTCGTCGTCCGAGGTGAATCGTTTGCCCCTCAGAGCCTTTTTTGGGAGACCAAAAATGCCGTAATCACAGGGAGAGAGGTCTGGACTGTAAAGAGGGTGACCGAGAACCTCCCACTTTTAATTTCTGCTTATCGCTTGGCAAAGGGTGGTCAAAGTTTGTGAGTAATGCTGGGCATTCACTGTTGTCCCGTGCTGCAGGAAGTCTATCAGAAAGGGGCCATAACGTCAGCATAGTCTTTCCTACACTAGTGTGGATGCCCTTGGATTTTGTTGGTCGTGGTGACCAACGGTGCTTCCACTGGAGACTTTGTCGTTTCGATTCTGGTTCGAAGTGATCCAGCAACCACTCGTGCCAGAAACTCATTCCCTTCCCTGGCACAGAGCTGCAGATGATTGATACAGTGGGCCATTCAACACGCTTCCTGTTGTGGTTGAAGACTGTGGAACATCCATTGGGTGCACCCTTTGCGCCAGTTCAGTCTTTCCGTCATGATGGTGTGATCACTTCTGACGCTCAATACGACCTCGGCGGCTACGGCTTTCACTGTAACTCGGCGGTCCTGGGTAACGAGTCCATCAACCAGCTGGACGACGTCATCAGTAATGCGGTGTGGTGTTCCAGACCGTGCATCATCTGCTAACGACACCCGTCCTTCCCTGAAGGGCTTGTGCCACACCTTGACCCTTCCAAGGGACATGCAGTGCTCACTTGTGACATTCTTCAACGAATGTCCGGTTCCCTTACTCCTTCCACTGTCAGAAAAAGGAACACCACCTCCTTGCTCTTCTTTTGATGCCTCCATTTCACCGCTTATAACAGGAATGAGTGCTGGACGACTGACGCATACTTCTGCTAGCGTTGTAGTCATGTGACTTGCACTCGTGACCTGATAGCGGCGGGCATGTGGACTTCTGCGCTCTTGTCGGAAACCCTCTTTGTTACTGATGCGACGATATCATCATTCTGTCCACCAGTTTGCACATTCTAGACTGACTCGTTTCTTTTTTAACATTCTTTATAGTTTGCATAATTTTCAACTTCAGCACAACTATTATTAATTCTCATACCCATACAAAAAGTATTTTCTGAATAAAGCCCCGGCGTGAAATGTGTTGCATCACTGAACCAGATAAGAAGTGTGTCCTTTTACACTTCATTATTTAATGAAGTGACAGAAAAATGAGACTTGGTAATTATGTTCCTGGCATGGTCTGATTAATAAAACAACTAGTCAGGAGCATACTACAGTGCAAAGTATGATATATTTTCCATGAAACTGTTTTTATAAACTCAAAAGTAATACTGTCTTTTAGTTTGAACTGAATCTAGTACGGTCAGTTTTGAAGTTTTTCTTCTAAATAAAGTGTTATTTTACTCCTCTATTTCTAAGTAAAAGTAAACATTCAATGGGTAAAATAAGTAATATCTTAAATTGCAATACCACTTCCAAAAATGCGGATTTATCTTCAAAACAGTTTTATTTTGGGCAGGGCCAGCTTCCAAATCCCTGTTCTGCCATGCTGATATCAGTTTTCAATAGTATGAAAGTTAAATGATTACTTTGTAACAATATTTTATGTCTACAACTTCTAATCAGATTTAGTGTCATTACACAATGTAGAATCTATAATCTATAATACGATTTGTTTACATTTTAGAATTTGTAATGGTGTTAACTAGAAAGACTGTTTGTGCTTTCTAATTGTGTCTTAATTTACTGAATACCTCACAAAATCGTTTTAAAAAATATGGAAGTAGATACTTTTATGACTGTTTCCACGTAAGATAGAAAAACAGAAACACATTTCATAAACCAGTTCTCCTTCAAAGTAACAACAACTTACTGGAAATGGTATGGTCTACTTGCCCAAACTTTAATGAAAACTGGAGCACCAGAGAGAGCACTATAAATCTGACAAGTTTGGTAGCTTAAAATGCTAAGGAACTAGAAGTAGGAAATCCCTAAGTCCTAATAGATGTTAGGATTCTTCTCTGGATGGATTTTTTTTTTTCTGATTGAGATGTCTCTCCACAAAGTACTTTAGTTACCTAAGGATGGATTTGGATTGCTCATCACTTGCAAGAGATGAAGGGACGAGGACAGTATTGAACATAAAAATACTAACCATATTTTAGTTTCACTGTGAAATCTTATTAATACCGAAATATTGTAAACTGTATTCATAATTTTGTGCTTGTCGCTGCCCTCCTGCTTAACCTCTGGCAATTTATGGCTATACTTTTCCTGTCCTTCCTTATTTTCTTTACCCAAAAGCATTTTCCTTCCCAGTATTACCATATTTCAGTTAACTAACATTTTAGGATGTGGCAGCAAACACAATTTTTGTACTGTACACGTAGCACCATCACGAATCAAGTCATATTGCTGAAATAAATACTGTGAAAAATTTGTCAGTCATAAGTGACGAATGCAGATTTAACACTTGTATCATAAATCCCTTAGTATAATTATAATTTTTATAATGTGCCACCTATTTCAATTTTTGTTAGTTATATTTTACTTTAGAATATATGTCACAAGATGGCATAAATTACACTTTTAAGTTTACTTACAATATTGAGCACCTTTACTGTCAATTTGCTTGTATTATATCAAATCTCTGCTAGTTAAAAATAACGTATCACATGCAGCCTGAATGTTGAGAGAAGCCGATTTGTGTAAGGAATCTCAAAAGCACTTTAAGTTTTATGAAATGAGGAAAACCTCTTATTTTACACACACAATGGGTTGGTAGAGATTCTGATGT
This sequence comes from Vandiemenella viatica, assembly GCA_031002005.1. NCBI lineage: Eukaryota > Metazoa > Arthropoda > Insecta > Orthoptera > Morabidae > Vandiemenella > Vandiemenella viatica. The sequence goes on from JARYHS010006949.1 coordinate 10,919, forward strand.
TAAAATACTAAAAGGGAAATTTAATATACAATCATCTTTGCAATGAATCTCATCATCAGATTGCACATTTCATTTTGCACAGCTGGAACATAATTCATATGTTACTCACAAAGTTATCAATATTTATCTGTACTTAGCAGGTGAGGGTGGTCTAAGCAATTGTCCACCATCATCCCCAGGGTCTCATTAAAACATATAAAACTCTGTTTCGTCGTGCTAAAGCATTTACCGTGCCGTGTTCAAATTTTCAATAATGGCTGACATGTTTTTCTGCCTGTTCCTAAGAACTGAATTAAAGTGGCAAAATAATACCGATAAACAATTTAAAAATTTAAACTAGTACTACCTCCCTGCAGAATGTCATTTAATGAATTAGCACTGTCTCGGCTTGTAAACATTGTGATCATTAGAGCGAGGCGAGGCGAGGATTGGGGGCAAGGATCAGGAGAGAATTATTTCAAAGGTACCATCTCGAATTCGTCCGGAGTGATGTCAGGTTCGAAGCCGTATCCTCGCAAAAGCTCGACCCGTGTGTTAACCATTCAAATTGTACTTTTTACTTGTCACATACTAATGTGAAGAATGTGAATAGTGTAAAAACATAGAATAATTCCAACTGTTAAACATCACATTACTCTTCTGAAAAAGTGTTTAAACCCAAAAACTTAATATTTCTGTATTTTGTCATCTGTGGTAAGTGTTGGTTCACTTTTCTGAGTTATGCTTGCTAATCAGCATCTTTCATTTCTCATAAAACTGACTGTTTCAAAGAATTACAAACAATAGTAGTGAAGAAATATGAATTTCATTTCAAAATACCAAAAATACAGTGTTATCAACAGCAGACATACCGACAGCCGGTGACATGGAGCGGGAGCCCGTGGAGCCAGTGGGCGACGGAGTAGGCCTCATGCCCTGCGAGTTGGGCGTGCCCGGCGCTGGACCGCTCGAGCTGTCATTGCTGTTCTGTCCTGTCAGATCCTGAAATAAAGGTAAATACTACAGCTGCCAAACTGTTATAACCAAATTATTTATGCTTATTGTGACTTCTGTTTTTCTTTGTGTCTGAAAACTAAAATTAAGTGTTACCAAATAGTACTTTTTTTAATCCTCATTCCAGTTAACTTCCCATTTTTTTGTCAGTCATTTCCAATGGAAACTGAACTTTGCAATTTTCTTACAGATACAGTAGTGTTATTGTCGACATAAAAAGGTCACATTGCTATAATCTTTGTTCATAAAACTGTAGAATTCAGCAAACCGTACACCAAAATTGTTCCACTGAGAACAGAAATATTTTTAATTTTGAGACATCCTGTCCTATTTGGTATCATCATTTTAACACTTCCTTATCTTCATTACTGAGATGCCATTGCAGTAGTAAGTGCCTAACCATTGTATCGTAGCAGCAAATTTCCCTCCCCCATCCCAACCACTGATTTAGCTCAGCCTAACCGCCACTTTCAAAGTCTAGACTAGTTCATATTGCACCACTGTTTTTTTGTTTTTTTTGTTTTTACAATAGCAGCAGAAGTCAATTTGCTGTGCATGACGAATAGTAAAATATATGGCTTTTTATGAATATAACTTTTAGGAGGAAGATCAATAGTAATTGCTAAAGAAAAGAAAGTCTTCAACTCAGCACTGATACGAGTTTCCAAAAAGCATCTTACTTGTGATAAAGTAACATCTAACTAAAATAAAAATAAAAAAATGTATCAGTGGAACAATTTCGGTGTATTACTTAAAATAATAATTAATTCGAAACATTTTAATAGGTACTGTGCACAGCTTTGGTGTGAATTAATAAGTTTTCTTACACTTGTTTTCAAACTCTTATGAAGGAATGTAAACAAAAAAAAAAAATTATTTAGGCAATAACACTATCTGGAAAAAAATTGTGCAGTTCAGTTACCACTGGAAACAACCAATGAAGAGGCAGGAAGGTAACTGGAAATGACTGGTAACTGCCGATTTTTAATTTTTCAGAAACAGAGAAAAACAGAAGTCTCAGTAAGCAGATATTCCAGTATGTTATGTGGGGAAGGGGGGGGGAGGGGAGAGATAAAGCTGCTCAGTGTGTGCAACTCTCTTTCAGCCAGTACCGATCGATCACATTTAGAAGAAATGCTGACGTTCAGATATTTTGTTAGATTAATTTTACAGAAGGAATGCAAGAAAGTACTGTTGTACATCTGAACTCTACTACCAAATTATTCTTTGCATTCAGCATTCCATTGGACACAATATAATTAGTGAAATATTCCATTCCAAAACATTAACTTCAAATCTCAAAGCATATTAGTAAGTAAAATATGTGCTTAACACCAGATGATCTTAGAAAGCATTTGAGAAGATGACATAAGATCAGTACATCATAATTTTACAGTGCTTGTATCATACACTAGCACTCACATTTAAGTGCTTCCAGAGAATTTCACTGAGGGCACATAAACCTAGATATTTTGTTATCCTATCAAATTTAAAAATATCTGCATTCAGTAGCTTCAATTCACTTACATCACAAATGACTTGACATTTAGTTTTGTCTGTAAATTTCAACACCATTTTGGTATTCTATTCAGGTAATTTCTGGTAATAAAGTTTCACAGGTGGGTTACAAAACTTTGGTCAGGCCTTTGCTACTGTACGGTGGGATGATATGAGACCCACATTAAGAGTATCAAATACTGGAGTTGAAGGAGATGCAAAAGAGGGATGTTAGAATTGTCTGTGGAAGTTACCAAAGGATGAACTCAATAACCAAAATGATAAAAATTTGGGTCGGGAGTCATTGCAGGATAGGAAGCAGGTTATATAATTGTGGGCATGTACAGAGCGTATACTGGTGACAAGGCCTACATAAATATTGGTGGAAGCTTTAAAAACAGCATATGGAAGGGAAGAAAGTACTATGGTACTAAATTAGCATTTATATCAAGCTTAAGGGAAGAGGAAAGTTTTCATTTGTGTGCAGGGAAGTGAATGCTGATGTAAGTTACCTAGTGAGAAAATTAAGAATATACCTCAAAATGTGAAGGATTTTAAGGCAAAAATATATATGAATTGTCCTATGGGCACGAGTTCCATTGCAATCAATAATAATGGAGCAATAAATCAAAGTGATCACTTGCTATTGTGAGTAGTTTTCATTTTTAACAACTGATAGAAATTAGGGCCAAGGGACAATTCCGGAGATCACAGTGAAGTAGTACAGCATCTTGGAGCTCGTTTCCAAGCTGCAAATCAGAAATTTACCACCTTTAATGGGGTAGAGCATAAACAACTGTATACCCAAAATATGAGAAAAATAGTTATTAAATGCATGTAAACATGGCATTACGACTCCGTACAAATCCACAGGACTCCGAAACTGCTGCTGGACGGAGGTTTCCCAGGTCTACACGGCTGGTTAGCTCAGGCCTTCGCTTCTGAAGACTGAATCAGTGGCTCGTTAATTATCGCGATACCTTTCCCACCGATGGTCTCCCCAACAACTGACAACTGCCGGTATACTCTCGTAGGATCCATACGCTTAGTTCGTACTGTCAAGTTCAAAAGCAACCTTAAATAAGAGTTTCAATGCTAATGCATTATACGCATACTACAAAGTCGGTCGATTGGCGGTACTCGCCGAATGGAACAAATTAATGTCTTCCGTGTCACCCAACGACAGCCTCACGTACACGGACGGTTTTAATTATTTGTCTGTGACAAAAATCGCAAATACCAGATATAATTTTAGTTAAAATATGTTCATTTGATGTGTGATGGCAAAGCAATTTATTATGCTGCTTTTGTAATTAGTTTCCTGTTTTCAAGTAAATGTGCCGAATCTAAAAACCAAGCTATTACGTCCGAGGAAAAGCAAATTCTGCCCAGCACCGCTCCAAGTGGTAAATCCGAACTAAACAATTTGCAGTAACGATTCTTCTTCGCACGAGTGAGCTACAACACAAAAAAGAAATTTGGTTCTCATCAAACAAAAAAACGTTTCCGTTAGATAAACAAATCCTCGGCATGCTGGTATCGTATAATACCGATCCATTTATTTCTTAGAACCAGAATCATACGTAGGCTCAACCACTTCTTGCTACGTAATTTTCATTACATTCAATGACGATAAAACTTTGGTGGGAAAGGAAAAAGTTTGTCTGCCTCTTCCTAAAAATGGTATCCAATTTGATTGCCATTTAATAACCCTCGAGTTGAAGTTTTGTTTTTCTTAGGGTGGGGGCTTCCTCCATTGAAATTACATTACTTACGCATAATTGGTTGTTGGGCATACAGTGGATGCGATAGGTCCGTTATTCCGGCATGACTAGTGAACTCTTACAGAGCTCTTGAATACTTCTGGAGCATTTAGATTTTCGAACTGTGTTCCAAAATATTAGTTTTACACATGCTCGATAATTCAGTTGCTGATATAACAATGGTCAACTGTACAGATAAAGCTCTGCATGCCATACTTTCGGATTATTCTGATGGTAAGAATCCAGCAGGTTATCTAACAATCCAGAAAGTATACATAAGTTGCAGATCGCCTGAATGTTCCAAATTCAGATAGCAGATAAATTTGAGGGCAGTTAGAAACAAAGCCGTGCCTGAAAGGGTGTTGAGAAAACATAAGCTTCTCCATTTTTACAAAGTAATTTTTAGTATTATTACATAGTATTTCAACCTGTGTAGCTAGAAACTAAATCGTACATACTAGAAAAGTAAATTAGTTTACATACCAAATGCGGATGACGGTATTCAAATGTAGAGTCATTCCAAGTGTCCACAAACACACACACACAAACACGATCGTCCTCGCGCACACAAATTTCGTCTAGATATTACGTTTATTTATTCTATAAACGAACACAGAACTTAAATATTGATAAGTTTGTACGCTGACAAGACATGACACCATACAGAACATTCTTATTGACTTTGCACTCGCAGCGCCATTTCTACACCACCAAGTAAGATCATCGGTAATAAATTTAAAATATCATGACTGCACTACTTAATGCGAAGCTATTTCCTGATTATATTTTTGCCACATACAGCAAACGGAAGGGAACTCGACATCCCGGGAATAGCTGCTGCGAGAGGCCATCATTACGCGTTTGCGCCACGTCAGAACACGGTTGATCTTTCACACAGTTCATTAACAAAGTTTTAAACACAATTTTTATTTTAACATTGTCACACAGCTGATCTTTGATAATAATAAATTGTGGCCACAAGCCACTTCACAGCAACTGAAGAAACAGTATTAACTTCAACTAGCGACGCACGATGTCGCTAGTGGTCTCCTATCTCTTCCTCAGGCTACACCTCCCCTCCGTCCCCCTCTTCCTCGCACCCCTACTTGCCCAATGCACATGTAAAAACTTCTTCTTGATGGTCATTTCACAATCAGCTGATTGCGAGGGAAATTTTGAATTGTGAAGCACACAGCACTGGTTTATTTGGCGTTTCGGTGTTTCGAAGTCATTAGCGAACCTTTGCATCACATTTCACGACATGAGACTGCACTAACCACAAACATTCCATCATTATAAAGAAATAGATGGTGTAATACCCACCGTGTCTGGCAGCACGCTACAGAACGGCTTCACTATGTGGAGACGGCCGTGACGTTCACACACTGAAGCACAGCGCAAAACATTTTCACTATTCTGTTTACGTGCGAGCGCAGAGCAAGCGGGCACGCTCACTGCGGGCTCCAGCTACAGGCGGCGCTCTCTTCTTCCCCCGCCCACTTACGTCACTCGCACAAAGCTCCAGCCGGTCCCACCTCGGCTTTCCGACACAGTTTTGCATGGGGAAACACGAAGCTAACGTTCACTCGCATCACTAGTGCCTACAAGATGAAACGCAGCAAATAGCTTGACGCGCGCGCGCGCTAGCCCCAGAGAGAGAGGGAGTTGAGCGCCCCGGCAAGTTCGATCGCTTGCTTGGTACCCCGAGGCAAGCACCTACATATTTAGCACAAGCAGTTAACAGCCCAGAGGTGCACCTGTCAAGAGACCACGTGGAGGAAACAATCCAACTCTCTCTCTGACACACACACAGTAAAAGAGGTGGGGAGGGCACGAGGGGAAGGGAGGGGGGAGGAGGCTTTGAGAGCCGCGGTGTCTCGCGTAAATAGTTCAGTCTTCGGCCAGCATTCGCTTAGATAAGACCACGCCCCTTCGACCAGATTCTTTTACACAATTACGTATGTGGCATATTTAAGCACAATGTTTCCAGTAACTTATCAAATACAACTAACTTAAACCATTCTGGTCTATTATTTAAAGAATTCGGTACAGCAAAATGAAGCAGTTACTTATTAAAAAGCAATTTCTGTTGCTGTATATAGAGAAAGCAAACTACACTAATGTATCAATCCTCCGACCATTCTACTCAGAGCAACAAGTAAACAGAAAGAGAATTCACATAGATTACATTATCTTTCCGTAAGCGTTTTATTCAGACTTCTCTGGTTCCTTGTTAATGTTTCCTTGGTCAGAACCTACATTCATCTTTCGTATTCTTCAATGGAGGTTTAAACAAAACGCACGAATTTCTAAATACACAATAGTAAATTATATCTACCTAGTCGATCTTTCGTAGAGGAAACAGACCGCATTCCTCAGTATCCAATCAAGGAAAGATAGCTAGGATCGGGTTACAGAAAGGATTCATTAGTGATTATTTATGAACAAGCTTCGTTATATAGTTCACTTTCTTGATAAATTTTTTTTAATTGGATTCCGACTTTTTTATTTATTTTACAATCTCCAAGTTTCCTGTACCTGGTGTACGGTCATTGGCTCAGCTTCGGGAAATTTATGTTCGCCCATATTCTATTACAACATGGCATGTTTTAACGTGTTCCTTAAAGACGGCAATAATTATTTAGCCATCAGAAGCTTAACTAATAAGCAGTACTGAGTACAAAATATAAATTTAACTTAGCTGTAAATGCGACCTATGAATCTCTGCAGTTTATCTGTCCTGGAAGACGGGAACCCTAACTATAAAAAATAATTGCTTCTAAAAAAAAAATCCAGCGATAATTCAAAAACTGGTGCTACTTTCATTCGAGACAATCGTAGAAAATTTTGGGGGGAAGGAAGTAGATTAGTTTTTCTGCCTCACGCCGGCTGTCCTTGTCTATAAACATTATTGATCACAGCAACAGTTAATTTTCTGAGTTTGTAGATGGGATTTCATACTCGGTACGTTGAAGTGCACGACCAGCTGTTGTGGAGAGCGCCGCAGAGGAGGCAACGGCGTAGGCTGCTAGAAATCAATACGGGAGGCCAGAGAACTGGCAACGCCGCAGCACTGCGCGACAGACCGGGGTACAGGCAGCGCGGCTGCAAATGGACCTTGCACGGCATGCTAAAAACTAATGCCCAAACCTACATCGAACGGGAGGCATGTATATAGGCCGAGTTAATAATATAAAGCCATCATAGAACATACTGCTTTTCAGTGTCTGCTGAAGATAGTTCGCACTGTTCCAGAGTGCGACAACAATGTCTGTTCGTCTTGGAGAGGTAAAGGATCTTATCAGACAGCCGGCACTTATCACCACGATAAAGTAGACTACGCCACCACCGCGAAATCCTATGACAATATATTTCTTCTTACTTTGAGGCTTAACCAGTTAGCACGAATATAGTAATTACTTCTGCATGAAATTCATTTCTATTAATCCATCGGTTTGGAAGGAGTCTTTCAAGCTGCCCTTCTAGTGTGGGTGCAATCCCATTAACTACTGCGGGGATCAAGTTCTGCACACAGTGATCGAGAAACTTAAGTTTTCTAACACATTTCAATACCACTGGTGCAATTGGTGAGACATAAGAGCTTTTCTTATGTAAGCAACGTACTTTCTTGCTAAAAATTACCAATCTGCAATAATTCCATTGTCATACAATACTTTAACGATAATTTTCCTCTTTCTGTGTTTGTGATGATTTTGTCACTGTATACTACAGTTAAGGATGGGTCTTAGACAAAGATGATATATTACGATTTTACGTTTTTACTCTTTGTATCCTAGAATATTTAAATATCAAAGCACTTGTATGAAAAATAAAAATTTCAATTCACTGTAGTCTTCGTGGGTTTGGCGCCGGTGGTGTAAAAACACGACGTTTAATTTACATGGTCGTCCGTCTTCGTCAGTTTTTAACTGTGTTGACTGGCAACAGCAGGTTTCGCACTACGACTTGTGAGAAATGTCTCTGAACTGTCTGTAACAGTGCAGATAAATACAAAATTTTAATCTTATTGCTCGTGCATCTTGTCCAAGTTGCTACCTGTATAGCGCGTACATTTTTATTTAATATCTTACAAATACCTTTCGTGATGTTCCGTGAAAAGGAAAAATATATGAACAGTGTGATAAGCCCTAGACTCGCTAAATTTCGTGAAAATTGACGAGAGAGTTACAAAAACCAAATTTACATCGTAAACACGACTGTCAATGCTAATGATACTATTTTACGAATAATTATAGCAAATATGGAATAAATGACAGAAAAGAGTCAATGGGTTTATTGAAATAGATGCCTCCATATTAAATGAAAATCACTCAAATAGTATTACTTATTTATCTAAAATTAAATGAAACTGAAGTTGAAATTTACGTACTTAAAACTAAATCTAGACCAGAAGTTTACACTTATGTTAAAACTTGGCCAGAAATGTAGACCCTGTATTCAGTACATCTGCAGTGAACGGTCTGAAGCACAGTATGTTTTTTTTCTGTGATCCAATCCGCATAGTTCTCTTTATAATGGAAAGTAATAAGATTCTTGAGAGTAATCCAGGACAACGTGATGTGTATACCAGTATATTCCATAAATTAACAATGCATTCAAACATGTGTCGCTTTTGACAGTCTGATATTATTAAAAACGTGTCTTCTATGTGAAATGCAATACTGAGTCACTGTCTACCGGTATGCTCGTCTCTCATATACGCATGGGCAATCTTAAGACGAACACACATCAAAGAGCTGGCCACTTTAGCACTATTTCAGTGGGCAGAATAAGAAGAAATCGCAAGTTATAAGAAGCACTGTGTTACTGTATTTGTGAGGGAGACTATATTACCCTCTTTTAAACATAGTTGCCTGAATTGCAGAACGCACGTTTTCCAAATAGAAGGTTCGAAAAATGCGTTGCTCAAATAAAGGGCGCTTCAATACGATGAATAAGTAAACAGATTGCACCACAAAACTGTTTTGAATAAACGAACAGTTCGCTGTTTAAACAATGGAATGACTTTTTTGGTTAATACTCTGGAAGTAATAACTCCATTCTCTATTCTAAGTGCTGGCTCTTAAATTTTGTGTTTCGACAAAGGCTTCATATGCTGTTTAGTGGAACTGTTCTAGCATTATCTACCGTTTTCTAGAAATATTTTAATTATTCTTACAAAGCGCATACAATCACCCCTCTTAACAAACAGCTCTACCCAGCATTTCGTAGAGCCTTACATCACCGCCATACGTAACCTGGAATTATTTTTATGTTAAAAATCGTAATTAATTTTCTAAAAACCACGAAAACTCGAAAGCCGCAGTGAAGTTCCCGGTCATGTATCTTTATGCACAATACTTCAGCTTTTAGATCAGTAGAAAGTTGACTCTTGATATACAAAATTCGCTCAAAATCGATTAGTGCTTTTTTAATTGTTGCACTTATTCTCCTGTACAGTTGACCCTGACAGATATTAACAGGTCTTTATTTTTCCGAAACTGATGTGCCATGCTAGCAATTAGGTCGGAGAACAATTTTCGAACTTAACAAGAACGTTTCACCGCTTTAAGAAATTATTATTTTATTTGCGCTGGAATTGTAGGGAAGCATTTTCGTTTGTAACATTTACAAGCTGCACAGCTGCAGCCCCTTTCACACTTCCTGCACAACAGGTTTCGTTTGGCCAAGAAGCGCGGCAATTTTGTTCAAGGCTGAGTTAAGGAGTTTCTCACAAGGTGAGCGCCAGGGAAGCAGCTAGCTTCGAAATACCCCCCAAGTGACTTCAACCACAGAAGTCGCGCCATATCCTCTGGCTCAGACCACTTATTTCTTGACCCTTGTTTGCCGTTCTTTTTGTCGTTTTCCGCTTCCTTTTTCTCATTAGTTTTTAAAAGTCAAGCGGACACGCGCTCCACCTAGCGACCGTTCGAACAAGCGCTTAGTTGTTGCATTCACCACAGGGAGCAGCACACTCAAACAGACTGAACGAGGCGGCCGGGAAACCATCATCCCACAACTCCAATTTCGATTACTCCAGAATATCACCGGTCGTCTGGAAATCGATCGGATTTATAGAAGATCAAAACCGGAATCTTCTACATAAATTTATTGCAACGGCCATTAGTATGAAAAAAGTAACCCTTCTACGAAAACTAACTACTGCTTTGCTTATTTTCCAACTGCCAGGGATAACGGCATGCGTTACAATTATTTGTATATTTCATTCAAAATACATCAATAAATTTGTTCGATTTGTTACTTCCGCTCTTCTTCCGTTGACTCACCCTGATGATAATGAAGCTATGGGATGCCTCGGATTTAGAAATTAAATATTAAACACATGTAGCAGATAACAGAATTAATATTTTTAATAGAGGCTCATTTTTTATTTAAAAAGTAAAAGAAAGGTGAGTGTAACCCTGGCAGTGGTAGAGTCATAAAATACAGACATGGGTAGGCTCTGTGTAGCTGGTTTATGTTACCATCGAAGTCGTTAATCAACCATCCATCCATTTTCCTGGAGAAAAGTGGGAAAAAAATTGGAACGCCGTATCCTTCAGGACTTATGTCAAACGACATAGTCATCCTTTCTGTGGGCAACCCATTGGCCAAATCTAAGTCTTTCCTGTAGGTCTGAAGTATAAACCGCACAGTCTCTGCCTAGTCTACCTACCAACGGTTCCCAAAAGGCACTCTAAGTGGGTTGAGTTTAAAAAGAAGAAAGTGTAAGATTTTAAATGTAACAAGCCATATTTGGTCTATAAATGATAGAAAATTTGGCTTATCAGATGGTAGATTGATTTGATACAGCTGTCTCTGCCAATTTGTCATTTAATCTCGTTTTCATCTCTACACAACATCCTGTATGAACACGTTCATCTTTTGGAACCAATCATGTCTACGAAAATATTAACGGGACACAAAGTCCTTTTTTATGGACTGCGTCGGGATTTACTGACATGCGTTCCAGTAAGAGTGAAAGTTAAAATAAATCGTCCTCGTTGGCATGGCCCACAACCCTTCAGTAATGCATAATTACAAACAGCATTTATCCGCAGAAGCAAAGAAAACTTAATTTCGAAGACGAGAGGTCACGAGGTTTAGTATCTTAGTTGAGGCTGATGATACGGTACTTGATCGATTCGCCATATAGGTACGTATCTAATACACCAGTGAAGGCATAAACATGGGACTGTATCTAATCTAGTCCATCACTAAGTCGGCTCCAGGGGTTTGCGATACAGTCGGCATGGCAACGTTCGCCACCATACTATTGATTTCCAGAGACGGTCGGAGTGGGGGTGGCAGGCCGGTAGGCGCCGATATAAATGACCCCTCTCCCCACCACCTCCGCTGCCGCCGATTCTCCCCTCCACCCTTTCCTTTCCTCGGAGACGTCAGGGGAATTTATTGCATAGGCTAGGAAAGCGCCTGCGCCGCTACCTGTTACTATGGTAACCAGTAAACCAACATTGAGTGACGTCATCACAGCCCCTAAAGCTAAGATAAAAAGGAAGCATGCATCTCGAATCCTAGCTCTTTAGAACTCTTCGCTACTTCGATGGAAATAAGGAATCGTCTGCAAAGAAGAGTGTGACAAAGATGGTAAGGAGAAGCTACCAACAGGCCATTACTCCTAAGATAAAAAATTTGCGTCATTACTTTCCAACAGACAGGTAAAAAAGGTTGTCCGGTCGCCTTATTAAGGTAGTTTTAATTGACCGATTGTAACCATTAAACTATTGTTGATGTAATCGTAATGGGAAATATTCACAAGCTGGCAAAAATAATGTTTAGCTTACTAAATTTCACAGATTTAGACACTACTTACACTTGCTAAGCTTTGTTCAGACGTCACACTAGGTACACGGGAAATTCTTAATCTTATTTTGCGCAATATATCAATTGTTTAAATCAGCAATTCGGTTGGTGTAGCCTGTTTATGTTATGCAAGTTGTTAACTACAGTAGTTTCTGTTGGAAGCATTGCAGTAGCACCCGGGCATCTTAGTTAACAATTCAATTCCCAATTACGCATGTACACAAATTTATGGCGTTTTCTAGTAATCCACACTGGTTAGTAATAAGCTTTTAGTTTATTAGTCCACCAAAACAATTAGGACGGAACACAAGGAGATTTTGACTCAATGCAATGTGCCAAAATAATTGAAATACATGCTGAGTTATTCATTGTTTTTTTCTTCTTCAGAAAACATACTAAAGGTAAAATTTTCAACTGTGATTTCACAGAACTGCTGTGGTTCGGTTCGACAAATTGTATTTAACAGTTAACAAATTCTGATAGTTTTTGTTCGTTTTAAGTGGGTAGATGTCGCTTTTGTGTTCCGACGTGCTGCCTCCTAGTACTGGCTCATAAGAATTTCATCTTTTGTTATAGTTTCTGCAACAAGCTACACTTTCCTTTTAGAAGGCATGCTCAATTTCGTGCTCATCTTTATATTACCGTTACAGTTTTTCTGGTAACCTACCAATGAGTGACGAGACTTGTAACAGTGTGTACTGTAATTTACTACAGCCATGATAATTCCATTTTATCCCGCCTCTAATGACTCTATAAACTAACTCCTGGGGTAACTTCTGTTTTGCTATGTTCTACTCACGGCAGTACACTAAACGTTCTCTCGTATAGAGCACAGTAATTCACGCGTATACTTTAGACCAGTGTTTTTCAATCTTTTTGAATACATGAACCTTTTATAAATAAAATTTTTGGTGACTCCCCAGGTCCGTAATAAAATTCTAGCAACCTCCAGGTCGTAATAAAATTATGTCAGTGATTTCAAAAACGATGTATTAAATTTTCTTTCTATTGAGACAATTTCTACTGATCGAGATAAGTTTTGTTGCAAGGTAGTCGCCAGTACGGACGGGAATCGCTGCACGCGAGCATAAATTGGAGAAGTTTTCTGAAAGATCTGCGCGGAACTCCATGTCTGTTACAAGTGGCAGTGGCGGAAGCAAATCAAAACTGACGACAATTACCTGAAATATGGTTTCACGGTTATGAATAATAAACCTCAATGTGTAATTTAACACGAAGTATTATCAACAGAAAGTATGAAACCATAAAAGCTTATGTATCACCTTTCAACTAAACATCCCAAGGAACTGACAAACCTATCGCTTAAACCAACAGCAAACTACTATCATTCATGCAATAAAATTAGTACCTATCATTATTTGTTGATAAAATAATATATTTTTTTTGTTTGAAAATCATATCGAATGGTATTTATAATGATACTAGACTTTTTTTTTTGCTTATGGCTTTACGCTTCTTCGAGTTCATTTGAGGCGGGAAAGGACTGGGGACCAGGAACGGGTAGGAATTCGGCCATGGCCTTTTGAAGGAAGCATCCCACCATTCACCTAGAGTGATTTGGGAAAACCATGGAAATCCCAAATCTGGATGCCCGGACGGGGATTGGAACCCACGTCCTCCCGAATGCGAAGCAAGAGCGTTATCGCTCACCCACTACGATCGGTCTGGATGAAGAAAGAAGAATATCCAGAGATGGCGAGGGAAGCTTTAAAATTACTAGTGCCCTTCGCCACTTCATACCCATGTGAACTAATGTTCTACTTAACGATAAACATAAAAAGAAGAGAAAAAGGTTCCAGGTAGAAAATGATTTGGTTATTCGCGTCTCAAAAATTACAACCACGATTCGACAATTTATTAAAAAACTAACAGGTACAGCTTTCTTACTGAAAATGTTATGCGACCCACAGGAGAAAAAACACTACTTTAGACCAAGTGGATTGAAACATTTAGTTTATTTGTTCCATTTCTTAAAATCGCCCTTGC